>PNEQ01119581.1:32413-60020 GCA_003012365.1 Medauroidea extradentata
ATATATATATATATATATATATATATATATATATACATACATATATATATATATATATATATATATACATACATACATATGTATATATACACACACACACACACATATATATATATAGTGAACCCTCGATAACTCTGAATAAAAGGGGTAAGAAGCCGTCCAAGTTACGATTTTTCCGTGTTATTGAGGGGCGTCTGGGAAGGTGGGGTAATCAGTCATTAATCTCAGAAACACAAAGAAATTAGTACGCTAACATTTCTACAACCAAAAGAGGCTGCAATAAATACTGTTTTGTACTTAACTATCGTACCAAGTTACGGGAGGGCCGCCATGCAGTGGGAAAAATTAACGTAACGCGGAGGACTATAAAAGAATGTCAAACAAAGTGGGCAGTCAGATCTTTAATTTTTATGCTACTTCTGGCTGATCCTTTTTTTATCTCTTACTAGAAGCTGGCACCAAGGCACCCTTCTATCACATAAAAGTTTTCGTCTGGCTGGTGACAGCCAATGTGCGTGCACGTGTAAGAGAGATAAGAATGATCGTTGGAGATAAGCTAGGGAGGTTGCGAGCGGAAGTAGTCAAGGTCAACCGGTACACTCTCATCACAACAGCAATACAAACACCGCATGTTACCACACGCATCTCACACAAGATGTTAACATTGAAAAATACCTTACGTCCGTATGTCACAGCATAGGGGCAGCAGCCATCTGCTAGCCTAATAGTTACTCTAACCTCCTACATAGTTCCAAAGGCACAAAAATAATTTCCCTCGTATGCACGAATAAAAACGGTACTGAAATTAATTATCCTTCTGGGTCACTGTACAGACATATGTGAACACATTTTAACACTACGAACTTTAGAATTTAATTTTATGTATGTAAATTGCACAATAGAACACGTAATTTACAGCCTTATTCTTACAGATATTGTAATATTATAACGCAATAAAATTTTAATCATGTCCTACAGAGTTAAATGGTAGTAAAAACAACCAAAAGCAAGACACAAAAATGTTGAAAACAGTGTATTTAAGACCATGAATTGCAATGTATTGGACAACTGTCTAAATTACTGTTCTGCTTAGTTAAATGAGCTTTGTTTTCAACTGTGTCTTGCAGCTCTACACCTCTCACAACAACCACTGGTGATCATTACTAAATGTACCATCTGTTTACAGTCTGCTCCAGATTTGTATGATTCAATAATTTCAAATGTTACTTCGAAAAATAATTTTTCTCAGGGTCACTTCATTAGAATATCTAATGAGGCCCGGGGCAACGTAAATCTGAGCCTCTCCCCTCTCTATTTTTTTTTTAGTTGTAGTGATGATGCTGTGCTTTTGTAGGCATTCACACTTCTGACATGTTGGTTGCGCTGTCATAGCTCTCACCTCAGCAATGGACATCAATGACGTCTTTACTAGCACTTACACTTTTAAATACATTTCACAGCAGCCATCAAGGTTTATTAGGAACTTTACAAAGCCCATTCATCTTAAATAATAACTATTATGTTTTATTTTTTATTCAAACGCGGCCACGCCGGCCTCCATAGCGTAGTCAGACGTCGCGTCGGTGTACTGTGCGAGAGACCTTGGGTTTGAATCCCGGCTCGGGCATGGATGTTGTGTTGTTCTTTCACCACCTGCATCGGCTCTTGAAAACATCGTTGTTAAAGGGGCGTAATACCCTACACGAATTTTTCTGAATCTCAATACGAAGCAATGATTTTTAATTTTTCTTCTCAATGTTCGGAACAATTTGATTTGCAACCCTGAATTCATTGCAGGTACCAGAACCAAATAATTTTCCATTTATGTGTCATTGTGACCCGTAATTACCGTCATTTCACAAGCACCATACTGAAATATTTGTTAACGACACACGTGCGTGCCTGGCTTGCTGGGCGAAGAGGGAGGAAAGATAAAGAAGTGAGAGGTCGGCGTGCTGCATTGCATCTTTACTCGCACGTCGCGCGCCTCGCTTGCAACATTTTACCACATGGAACTTGCCAGATATTTACTGTGGGATTATTAAAGGCTAAGTGGCGATGGACGACTACGTTATAAAGTTTAATACTGTTCTAAAATATAATGTGATGAATTGAAATCCAGCAGAAACAATTTTTGTACGTCTTTTAACCAAGAAATTATTGATTAAAAATTATAGTAATTCTTTTTTATATTCTGTCCGAGTTATCCGATGTCCGGGACATCAAGGTCCAAGTTATCGAGTTCACTGTATCTATATATTCACACATAAATATATACATATTTATAAATGTAAATATAAGTATATATATATTTATATAAATATTTGTAAATATATACATATATATAGTATATATGTATATTATATTAACATATATATTTATGTTTATTTTTATATATTTATATTTATTTTTATATATTTATATATATACATACATACATACATAAATATATAAATATACATTTTCAATACTTGAAAACAGTATATGGAGTGAAAAATTTTATTGCTGAATAAGTTACACGATGACTGAAATAGTTTCATAATTTCATGCCCCGTACAGCACTTATAATCAGGAAAGAAAATAAATAACTCAGGATCATGTGACGGTGCTACAGAAAAGGGCTCCTGTTTGTATCACTGCATTATTGATCACCGTAAAAAAATGTAAATTATGTGTAAGATTACTTTTGTAACAATCCTAATGTGGCTAGTTGCCTATCTGCAAATTATTATATTTTATTTTCTGTACTGGGACCAAACAACTAGTTGTTTTTCTCATAATATTGTTTCAGGTGTATTGCAAAAAATTTTTTTCAAAACTAAAAAACAGTATGTTGAGAAAAAAATAGCTGCTCTGAGGGAAGTCAATAAAATGCATTAGGTTGCATATGGCTAAAAAGAGTAATTTTAATTCTATTAAACCCTGAAAAGACTTATTTGATGGAAACAATTAGCTTATGGTATGAATTTTTAAAAATGGTAAAAAAAAATTCAGTCAGACACATTAAACAGTGTATAAATAAATAGTCTTGAAAGTGTTAACCAGTGAGTGTGGCAAGTCTAGGCCTTTAACGAACTTTAATAGCTGCCAAATGGTTGTCTACAAACTAGTTATGAGGGCAGAGTGCCCTTCGTCAAATTATTTTTCAGTTTTTTAAATTTTATTTATTTTTCTTTTGCTTTATATAATTTTTTGGAAATTTTAATAGAAATTTTTAATAATTTTATTATTTTTTCTATCTAATTTTTGCACTTTCTTGTAATTTTTTATATTTTTGACTATTTACAAGCCCCCAGAGCCTCACCCTGAGCTGCACATGCCTGCTGGCCTGGATTCCTAGTGACTATCTGCCAGTACACCTATGTTGCTCGTCCTGATGAGGTGAGAAAAGTGTTTTGTGTATGTATGTGTGTGAATGCAGCTGCAGTGTTGATGACCTACTACGTGTCTCGGCACCCCACATTGGTGTTTTTCTAAACCTTCCGATTTCCAGGTCATTGCTGATTGGCCAGCAAGTTGAACCAGTCATGAAAGACATGCCGCAGGACTAATTTTATCGCACTGTTACTGTAATTTCCTCTAGAATTTTAGGTATCATAGGTGTATTAATATGTCGATATGTTTATTCAATTGCATGGAACAATGCCAGAGTGTTTTCTTCATAGCCCCTAAGAGCATGTCCCAGTTCCACACCACCCAAGAGCTGCAGAGAAAATGCTTAAGGCAAAGGTCCAGCTTTTTTCGTACCCAAATATGTGCTATATGTGTCAGCCAACTGCAGCCCAGCTGTGTTGTGATTGGCCAAGCATTCTGGCCGATCAGAAACAAAATCTCTGATTTGCCAGAATATTCAACCAATCACAGCACAGCTAGGCTGTGATTGGTTAGCACATATAGTACATATCCAGAACAGCAGGACCTCAGTGCAACCCTGATGATAGCAATGAAAAGTACAATTTCTTTACATAGGAAGAAAACCAACATCAGATGTGGCCTCAACCCAGAAGCCAAGATACATGACTTAAGGCCACAAAAGCCTATGGTCAAGATTTTAAATTCCAACCTGTTTCAGTGAGAAGTGTATGCAGCTATCATCCAGTTGAAGGGATACCGTACTTACGTGCATGACTGGCATCACGTAATGGCTAAACCCTTGTTTTGAAAGGAATGCAAAGGAATTTAATAAAATCAGCATAACAGCAGCACTTAACTATTTGGCAACAGAAAAATGCCAGCATATGTGCAAATTGTAATTTTTTAGGAGTGTGGCATGCACATGCTACATAAAATAATGGTGGTATGCTCTCGACATGTATCTCAGAACTGAACAATTGTGAGCTGTGAAAGCATAAACTGTGCGTGCCGAACATCTCTGCGCTGTCCAGTAATCAAGAGTGCACGGTAGACAGAGGACTTTATGCTTGGTGCAGAACAACAATCATCTGCCAATTATACCACACTGCTGAAGTCATACGGACCTTTTCTTCGGTGGCAGTTTGCCAGCTCCATACTCATTGTTACAATAACAAACACGCTGTACAAATGTAACTATATAAATATGTTACCTATCATGAAGACTTTTACAACCATACAAATAATATGTGTGTTTGTGTGTTTGCTTATCTGTATAATAGTTGTGTACTTAACGTCTGTTTTTAGTATGAGTGTAATTATTTTCACATGGCAATTGTGTGATCAACAGAATGTCAAGGTTATTTATTTATGACTTTAATTGTGTCCAAGAATAATCTACCTGGTTTGAAGTTCAAAATTTGTAAAGATTCCTCATTGAAATCATTAATTATAAGTTTGGCAAGCATACAAAACACCAACATTCATATACAAATCATTAGGCCTAACTTTGCAGATGTATATTTTTGTGGATAGTTTTACTCATAGCTATATTTCAATGTTTTATGTAATACTATGACATGTTATGTGAAACCAATAATAAACGCGCTATATGTGTGTATAATTACTGTATTTTTAACCCCAAAAAACAATCCTGAATGAAAAATCTTTTTCTATAAACATCTCATAATGGCTGCACTTCAATTTTTGGGCCAAAAATTAGGTCAAATGCATGTGGTTAATATGCGAATAAATACCATAGCTGAAGTGTTATTTCAAGTTTATTCCATGGGCGCCAGTACAGCTATCTGTCAACTCATGCAGCATGTGTGGTATTGGCATGTTATGACTGTATCAGTAAGTGGGGCAAAGTTAAAATGGTATACATACATGTAATGGATTGCTACTAGCCAAGTGCTGTGGTAAAATAATCCTCTTTTCAATGGCAGGTGATTTGATGTAAAAAAAAAGGTTCCAACAATAACAGTCTATTAAGCTACTTGACTGACATAGACTTAGTTTTCTTGAGCTGTGACGCACCGCCAACACCCACATTCAAGCAAGCTGCCAACGCTTGCCAAAGCTAAGTTTTTATTCATTAAACATACTAACATCTTAGGCCAGTATAGTTTTAAAGCAGCAACTTAGGAGTCAACTGCATATTTTTTTAAAGGCTTCTTTCTTTCAGAAGTTGTGAAAATTAAAAATACCATCACTTCTGCTAAAACATCAATAATTAACAGTGCTGACAACAAAAACATCAGTAATTCACAGTGGACAGCAAAATCGTTGGATGGCCAATATCCCGGTAAAACATCACTTTTCCAAATTAACTAGGCGGCGAGTGTTTATGTCTGCTATCGAAGTGTTCATTGTACTGTTTGTTCGTGGTTAAGTTGTGCTTATTCAGTCAATATGGATGACAGTTACCATAGTTGGCCTAAGAGAAAGAAAGAGACACAAAAACAAGATACAATAAAGAAAGTTAAAGTACATGGTGACGGACATGTGAATCACATTGGTAGTAATATTGACGCCAGGCAGACAGACCCTGATTGCAGGTAAACCACTTTCTACTTCATACATAACCTTAATATTAGTTGATTGTAATATATCAGCAGCAAATTTAGTCATTTAAGTATATGTATTATATGTATAATCTTATTGTACAATAAATATAACCTTAGATTACCTTACTTTCAGTTTGCTATGAGTTAGGCCTTGATAATATTACATTGAAGTAATAATTTCTATATGCAACAGATTTAATTATTTTGAAAAGATTTCTGATGCAAATGTCTGCTGTATCAGTTTAATGAAATGTTTAGTAAAGATGATCAGGATTCCCACTTAACTGGACTCATTGCCCTCCATAAAATAAAGAGGCGACGACAGCAGAAAGCACAGGACCAAGAAAGCAATTATCACTCAGCTGCCTGTACAAATAAGGTAAGAATATAAAAAAAACAATGTTCCAGTGTGCTCTATTGAATTTTCAAGTTTGCATGGAATAACTGTCGGAAGAGTACCCCACATTCGCAAAAAAGTTGGGTTTGCATGTGGAAAGTCACCAGAGGATATGAAAGGACATCATACCAACAGGCCTAATAAGTTTCCTGATGAAGTGATTTGTTTAGTATGATGCCCCATCCAATCTTTCAGTGCACCAACATCACATTACTTTGTGAGACAGTCCAAATAAAATACACTTACCTGAAAAGTTAAATGCCATGCGACTTACCTTTTCCTCACAGGTTACCAGATACGTATTTCTTATTAACTATAAATGCATGTTTTCTCAACAGACTTTAAAATTCCCTTTGGGTATCCTGTATCACAGACTTGTTCTGTTTGTGAATCATTTCAACAAAGACTATCATCAAGCTGTACTCCTGAAGCAGAACACAATTATTTGATACAAGAAACTGTGCCCATGAATAAAGCTGAAGTTCTTAGGTAGAGAAAAATAATGTATGCAAGACAAACAAAAGCTGGCTCAGTTATTTTCATTAGCTTTGATTTTATGCAAAACATACCCCTGCCCCATTCGAAGACTAATGCAGTTTTCTACTGCAGACCGCTATGGTTCTATGTATTTGGTGTGCATGACATGGGCACAAACAAAGTAACTATGTACACTAGACCCCCGATTTTACGAACCCTGGATTTAACGAAGGTAGCGATTCTACGAATACAATCTCAGGAACCCTCAAAAAATAACAAAATTATATGACAAAAAAAATTGTAAGGAATTACATTGACAATAAATAAAACATACTGTATCTAATTCACTGCATTAAAATATGAATTGTAGAGTTGCAGTTATTACTTGGTAAGTTACAATATTAAAAATAAAACAAAAATAGCGAAAATCCGTTAAAAAATGCGGCAGTGACAGTTTGAAAACCGCATGGCGCGCCCCTGTGCCAAGCCGGCCGGCCTGTCTCCAACTACGACGTATTAGGATCTATATTGAGGTCGTACTATAGACACAAAGTTCCAGCGCATGCGCATATGCTCATTTAACTATAGTACAGCCTCCTCCTAGGCTGTTTCACAACGTCTTATATCTCTCTCGTCTCGCGCCGAATGAGTTTACTTTTTTACACGAACCCTATAAATAATAGCGTGATATTTTTCTTTATTGCGTTAACACCATACGTAATTAAAACAATTAACTTGGCGCATAATTTGCTTAAACAGTGCGTTACTGCGTGTCGTAAAACGTGCGTTTCACAAGTTAGCACGATAATAGCGCTACCTATTTACCAAGTGTAGAAACATTTGTCTCCGGGTATGTCGAACTTGGAAAATAAATAGACGTTCGTGTATTACGTAATCCCGGAACTCCTAATTTATTTTTACGGCATATACTGACAGTAAAAGTGATTATTTTCAATCACTTATACATGTAATTCTCGACGATTTTAGGTAAGAACTTCACAAAATGGCGTTTTTGGAACAACGTCGGTATATGCTACGGTGCCGCTATCTATCTGCCATCTTGTGAACGTTCGTACAGTTGCGCTATCTGTCCGCTCTGCACGCTACTAGTATCTACGTTCTCGTACAATTCAACTACAGCGTCAAGGGAATGTTTTTACGTTAAGTTATATAAAACTGCGCAATGAATAAATACATCCGCTTATTCCTTCTTTCTTTGGTGAATAATTTACAAGGGCATTTTACTAGTAAGGAATGCCTACTTTTTTTTTCCATTAAGGCCCATTCTACAGTGAAACGCAAGCATATACGTATCACGAAAATGCAAACGCAAGACACTCCGCGTGTCTTCTACAATGGGACGTAAACGGACACGGATACGCATCCGGAAACGCAAGAGAGTTGGTCAACTCCGAACTCTTACGTATCCGTGCTTGCGTTTAGCCAATAGCAATCGAGCATTTCATATTTCGCGGCACCATGTTTGTTTACAAACCTTTTACACGTTGAGTTTTCGCGGTTAACAATTAAAGACGCCTTCGTGCACTGTATTTACGATTATTATTTGTGACTAAAATACTACGGAACATTTTTCGTGAAGAACCATTTGTATAATTAAAAATACGAAAAAAAAACGTTGCGTTGTAAAATATTGTTGGTTAATTACTACATTAAAATTATGCGGCTGTTAAAATTTATATTTCCATAGAAGACACGTACAAACCTTGCAATAATATTTATAACATACTTAACTACAAATAAAATTGAAACAATTTTTTCTAATGTCGGAAATTTACACGAGAAATACCTTATTTTTCGTTTCATAGGTTGCAAGTCCGTACGTTCACGAATGCGTTTTCATGCATTGTAGAATAGAAAACGTATTTCACTCCGTGTGGTGCTCGTTTCGTTTGCGTGTTGCGTATCCGTTTGCTTACGTTTCCGTTTCACTGTAGAACGGGCCTAAACGCTACGCAAATCGGGCTATTCTCTTTTTTTAAGACAACGATCGATCGTATCTACTGTTTAGTGGTGTTCTTTTGATCGTAAGACGTCTGCCTACTGATATAAATTTATATTTCAACTATCACTTGCGTTATTTTTCCGTTAAATACTACGGAAGTCAGTCTATTCGCTCGAGAGAAGACACTCGGAATCTCGATTTTCTCATTTTTTTGGGAAAAGGATTGGTCATATATATTGTTTAGCGGTGTTATTTTGATCGTAAGATGTCTGCCTATTGATATAAATTATATTTCAACTATCACTTGCGTTATTTTTCCGTTAAATGCTACGGGAGTCGGGCTATTCGCTCGAGAGAAGACCCTCGCAATCTCGATTTTCTCATTTTTCTGGGGACAAGGGTCGGTCATATCTACCGCTCAGCAGTGTGACGTCTGGCTACTGATATCAATTTATGTTTACATTATTACGTTAATTAATTTCCCGCAAAACGCTACGGAAGTCGGGGCCTAGAGACACTTTGCAGAAAAAATGCAATTTCAAAATTTTCTGTTATGTCCGTGTTCAGGGGGGGGGGAGGGCAAAATAAGCCACCACCGAATTTACGAAGGTAGCGATTTTATGAATGCGATGAGAGGAACCGTGAGTATTCGTAAAATCGGAGGTCTAGTGTACATGTATCATGGAAGAGAAAGAAACAAAGGTGCCAATTAAGTTACAGCTATGATATTAAAGTATTTACCAAGTTAAGAAAATGACTATCTATGCAATTTGGTTTTAGTAAGTAATGGTTGTTGTGTACAAAACAAAGCTATGTTATGGTGTATTTCCTGTACATTCTTGTAGAGTGTCTGAAAATGTTTAATATCAATACATAACTTTTCCCAATGAGAGACCATAAATATCTACCCAACAATTAAGATCTTTCAATGATTGATATCAAGAAGAAATACATTGAGAATGCATAGTTACCTAAAGAATAAGATAGAGTAATCTACGAAGCTAGGAAACATCCTTCCTCCTTCAACAAGATGCACATGATAAAATCAACATATGTAACGGATATCAATTACCCTCATTTCATGAAGCAAGCTAAACCTCTAATGAAGATAAAATCTACCAGAATGCCGAAAATAAACCAAAAGCATAAATATGTCCAAGTGAAACATTGGTATTCAGCTCCTTGGGAGTAATATGCTGTTCTAAGTTCATTAACAATGAGATCTAAAGTAAACCCTTCCATGAATTATAACTGATGTATTGAGATTGCTTCTGTCAAACGAAAGGACTTAAGGTCTCTCATGCCATACTTAAATAAAGAGAACAGGATGTTTTATATCTCTTTGACTCTAGATAATGTCACATTTTAAAGAAATAACCCACCAAATGCAGACAGTGATGACAATAGTATGATATGAACAATTCAATATTTTTTCTCTCACACTCTTGTAAGATGTGATTTTGAGATAATGTATTTAAGTGGTTATTTTTAAAGTGAAATACAATTCTGAAATTTTCTCATGCAGCAAACATGGCTCATATATTTTATTACTTGAGTAGAAGCACTTTGTTTACACAAAACATCAAAATATATTTTTTCAATCATTGCAGTATGCATTTTTTATAAGACACTTATTAAAAGATTCCGCAAAAAAAATAGAAGTCTAGCATTGCCTTTGCTTTAATAATAACTAATGGATGACAGTAAATGTTAAATACAGTATCAGGGTTCCCACCAATTTGTTTCAGTAAATTTCCCTGAGTTTTCCCTGTTTTCCTTGTCAAATGATAAATTTTCCCTGTACTTAATAAAAAAAAATATTATGCAGTATACTAATTATGAAAAAAATTACATAACGTACAAATATACCTACGCTACTAACATATTGTAAGCAAACTGCAAACTATTTCCATTACCTGTTTTTATGTGGCTGTGGACACACAAATAATGTTCTCTCACTTTTTTTGCATAGGAAAAAATGTTTAGATAATTATCTTGCATATTCACTGTGCATTCACTTGCACTGAATGTCTTAAAATATGGTGGGTACGCTATGATAAATAAGAAAAAATCAACAGAAAATCAACGTAGTGCACAAAACATATGAACTGGCTATACTTTAAGCCTATCACATATTTTTCTTATTTTTTTAAATTTTCATATCTAACTCCTCCTTTTGTTTCTCTGTTTCCAGTTTCTTGTTTAGCAGTTCTTGAATTTCTACAGTCTTACGTTTTTTTTCTTCCTTACAATATCTGTCCAACTTCTTATCCTCATCCTCATTTTGACGTTTTGCTCCAGGGCAGCTGTGTACCTAGAAGAAGCTCCTCTAGCATATTTTATCATTTCCTGATCAACTTGAACACAATTTTCACCACCTGCATTACTAATTCCATCCCAAACTTGTCGTAGGCCAATCAAAGATACCTCATGGAGTTATTCAACCAGCATATCCTTATTGATGGAGAATCCAGATTCCACAAAAGCATTACCATGTGAGAGAATTAATATAATTTTCACTGCAAGCCACAAATCTTTGAACTCTTCTTCTCCACACAACACATCTGCAAAAATAGTGTCCAATCTGCTATTCTGTACATGAAATGATGCAAGTTGGTCAGAATTCATATTCCTTAAAAATTTAGTGAACTGGACGCTAGCTCTATCAGATTGAAGAGCAGTTAGGTGCTTGGCAGACATAAGAACTTGCAAACATGTATCCATACTTGTCTTACACTCTTCCTGTTTATCCAACAATTTTCTAGGGTCCAAACAAGAAGCAGCTTTAACCATTTTATATTTTATTGGGCTTTGTTCAACAAGTTTCCTGGCAGTTTGAACCATGCATGTTTTACATTCCATTAAGAAACTTTGTTTCTGAAGTCCATTCACATTAACCACACCTAACTCATTCTTAGCACCAAACCCAATTTTCAACTTTGACAGTGGAAGTCCCTGGCTTGCATCATCCTAATTAATACTGATAAGCTGAAATACAGTTGTCTTGGCTTTCAAAATTTCCATCTTAATGAAACGTCCAAGGAACTCTCTTAACAAGTCCTCCAATTCCTTATGCAGAAACGGCAACATTGGTTTTGAAGTCTGAAACTTCCTTAAAAATGGTTCAAGTGAAGATGCCACTGTCAGGAAATAATTCAGCTTGGCTAGTAGCAAAGGATTCCTCAAAGACTCTTTTACTTTCTCAACAGAATATGTAGCAGGTTATTTACTTGTCTCAAAAAAATGTTTTTTAAGTGTGGAAATATTTGTTGTTCCAGTCAAGAAACAAGTGATCCATCTAGCCAAGCAGGACTGAATTTAGACATCATGAACGTCACACAATTATCCACTCAGACAATCATGGATAAAGAACGGTATCATAACATTCAATACTTCATTGCTTAGTCTCACAAGGTTCACATTTATGTTCATTGCACAATTAAGGTAACTGTGCTTGTACATGCCCATTAATGTAACCTATATTTATAATGAAAACAATAAAAAGACCGCCATTGACATCTTGGGAAAAAAAACCTCCCTCTGTTGATTAAAACATTTTCAAATATATTTAACTACTACTGTAGAACACTGACACAGTATCACAGAAACTATTTTCGTGGTGTTGTGTTTGATACGTAAAAATATCATCGTGAAACCATACTACAAACAACACAAATCATCGTGACACAAAAACACAGTCCACAGCTGCAGCACTTATTGCAAATATACAACCCAATAAATGAAAACACGTTCACTAAAAATTTTTTAAAAAGTTTCCAGCGTACCGAATACTCAAATATTACGACAAAAACCGGTAAACATATCCAACTCTGATGCCGTCATTTTCCTCACCTGGCTTGGTGCTGGCGCAGCTCGGCACCGTCTGGTGCCACCTAGCGTTTGAAAAAACGGCACGACACGGCTGTGTAAGTAAACCAAACTTTCCCGGGACTTATTGTTTATATAACATTTTGATTTACATGTATGACTCGCACCCCAACTTTCCAATTTTGTTTTTGAGAAGAAATGTGCCGGTGGTACATGGATAAATACGGTATACTATATTGAGTCTGTACAAAGATTTCCCTGAGTTTTCCTTGAGTGTCACACATATTTTAACTTCCCTGAATTTTCCCTGTTTTCCCTGTCGTTGGGAACCCTGCAGTATACAAAGTCCAATACACAGTTATTCTGCTTTGCAAGCCACAGCTCCTTTTCATGTAAACTGCTGTAAAATTTAATATTTTCATGCAAAAACATACTTTTCCGCAGCAAAATGTGCTGTTCACTACGAAATATTATTCACTGAGCAAATGTCCATTTTTTTACCTAAAAAAACTTGTTTTATTGGACATCTGACACTTGTGCAAATAACTTCTCAATTGGCATTTAACTAGAAAAAAAATATTACTTAACAGGAAGGCTGCAAATAATTTTTTGCATCTTTAATTAATATAAATAATTCTTATTGTTAAGTTTAGGGTTTCTGGGGGTTTCTAGTAAGTGCAACATGATTCTAGTACTATTAACAAAAATAAGTTTCGTATATAAAGGTAAAATATGATATGATGTGTGTGTGTGTGTGTCTGTTCATGATGGCCATCAAGTATCAGAGACAGATTGTGTGATACTAAAATGTTCTAATATATGTAAAGTGTGATACTAAAGTAAATGAGCAACAGACATTGTAAGTTAATTTATTTCTTAACTATGTAAAATTAAATGTTAAAAATATATTTTCAAATTCTGGTTGAACAAAAAAAGGTGGACTAAACTATAGGCAGAAAGCAAAACTGTACATCATTTTAGGCTGGTCCAACGACAAAGTCTTCTGTAAAAAATTAATACCAAAAAATAATTTAGTTTTCCTCACTACGAATATCACATGTGTATTATACTTTTTATCTAAGAGACAAAACTTTTGCTAAGAATTCATGTGAAAAATAAATATAGCATATTAATACCTCACCTGCCAACAAACCTCCATTCAATCCATTGACCAGTTTGAAATTTATACTCAAATAAGTCATTTTTGTTGGAAAGGTTAGAATTTGAATGAATATCACCAGTGTAGCCGCCAAATACAAACATTGATGATTCGTGTACCTATAAAAAATAATAATTGTAACAATCCATACTTGCCCTACAAAAACACTTCAGATTTCTTACAAAACTGAAGTAATTTAATGCTGGTAAATTAACTTACATACACTTGTTTTCCAGCAAACTAGACAAAACATACTGGTACTAATGAGAGTTTGTTTGTGGGAGTTGAGGGAGGTTTATTTTAAAGAATACAAAAACATGAATATGCAGTTATCACATACTAGCATTGCTATGCAACACATACCCGTAAAACTGCCTTACTTTAAGACAACTGCACTACCTATAAAACACAAGACTTTATCAAATGTATAAATAATTATTTCTAAATGCCAGAACTAGATTTAAAAAAACTAGGTACACAAATCTAACAGCAGATTATAAAGTCTTTAATTGTAAACGAAAAACTATTGTATTGTATTTACTAATCATTCTTAGAGCAACAAGTGAAGTTGCTATAGAATTCGTCATAAGGTTTACAAAGACGAGTAACATTTACAAAGACAAGTAATTTTAAAAATACATAAATAAAAGATAACACATTTTAGAAAAAAAACATACATTCTCATAACTACTAAACAAGGTTATACATAGTACTTTTGAGTGCTGCAGAAGAAAAAAAAAGATAATTTCCTTCCCTCTTCTCTTACACAAAAAAGAAACAATTATTAATTTGTTTACAATACTCATACATATACAAAATAATATCTGAACATTTGTTTTACAACATTTTATTTACTATAGCCTCAAGAGACCATCCTTAATACTATATTTAGTAGTAAAGTATTCTGACATGCTGTAGAATGAGTTTTCTAAGGAAATTTAAAAGACGGTTTTTGAAATTCATTGTGTCAGTGATAATTTTTAATTTTTCTGGTAGATGATTACACAACCTTAAGAACCATACTGTATACAGTTTTAAAGGTATAGGCAACTTTTACAGCATTTATATGAAAGTTGGATCTATTTCGAGAGTTGTGTATTTGTACAGAATATATTTTTAATTTTGCATGTATAAATATTGTTACAAAATTAAGCAAAAATTTTATATGTGGGCAGTTCCCATGAGGTCTAAGGGATTAGGTCTTACAGTTAAAAATAAAAGAAATGAATTAAGTTATTGTTTTACTAGCTCACAAAGCTTACAAAAACACAAAACATCAATCAACTGTAACTTTCACAACACAATTAGTTATGCACACAATTACTCCTGCGACACAGACAGATTAACTAACTTTAACATTTGAAATACAAAAAAAGTCTACCATCAATTAACTTAACGCTACAAGCCACAGCAAAATACAGTCATATATCCAATCAACAGTCTCTCAAATAATGCAGTGTACAACCTTAATAGTCCGCAGTGGTGATGAATCGCAGTGTGCTGCGCAGCACCCCGAGTGCACTGCTGTCTTCACTCTTGAGGTCTTCGGTTCGACTCCCGCCACACACCTCCTCTTCGCCCATCAGCCCGCCACAGGAGTCCTCTTGGTTCATCCAACACTGCTCCGAAAGTAGCCGCCTGCCGCTTCAGTAGCCTTTGACTTCACCAAGATGTCTTCACCAGTCTCTCTCCACATGCATAGCACCTTCCTCTAAAACAACCAACAGCGAACTCGGCCCAAAGTTGTCGATTCGGCGCTTATGTACTCGGCAAAACAGTTGGGAACTCCCTGCATTTCAGGGGTCTAAAAATAGGTATTACAAACATGTTTCGGACATGACTTGAGTCACGTAAGCCGCCCTAGTAGGTTTAAGATGCAGTTGGGACAGGTATCTACGACGTAGCTTCGGCGTGACTTCCATCACGTAGCCGCCCGGTCTGTGAGACAGGGGCCAGTCTACAAAGTGTTACAAAACAGCCGCCAACCACCGGCCTCCAGGTACATGGAACGCAACACTGCCCCCTCTTTAAGTCTGTTCGCCCCGAACAGACACAGCAGCATCAGGTCCATCGTAGAGGGCCAATCTGTCGATGTGTACAACTTTAGGTCCTCTCACCCGAGAGCCTCGACGAACAAAATGAAACACCACATCATTGACCTTCTTCACTATTTCCTAAGGGCCTTGCCAATTCTTCTGCAGTTAGGGACAGTACCCCTTCTTTCTCTGAGGGTTGTACAACCACACCTGTTGTCCTTCTTGGAATGTTTCATCTGGTGCATTCCCATCGTAGTGAGTCTTCATCCTGTCGGTGTTGATCCTAAAGTGTCGTCGGGAAAAGTTATGAGTGTGAACCAACTTGCGATGTAACTCGCTGGCATACACTGGGGATGCAATCTGGTCTTCCTCCTCCGGACGTCCGAACATCAGGTCGCTTGGGAGACAGAGCTCTCTTCCAAACAGCATCCTTGATGGTGTCACATTAGTTGCTTCATGAATGGCAGAGCAGTATGCTAGCAGAAACAGTGGTACTTTGGAGTCCCAATCCTTTTGATTATCAGATACAAAGAAGGATAGGTACTGCTTCAGGGTACGATTTAGGCGTTTGACCATTACATCAGGCTATGGAAGAAGCGGAGTGGTTCGGATCATCTTTATACCCATTATCGTCATCACTTCTTGGAAAAGGGCAGCTTCGAAATTCCGTCCATGGTCCGAGTGAAGCTCCAATGGCACCCAAAACTTTGAGAACAAATGTTCGACCAGTGCATCAGCCACAGTGCTGGCTTCTTGATTCGGAATGGGAAGAACCTCTGGCCATTTGGTGAAGTAGTCCTGCACTATCAACAAGTAACGATTGTTTCTCTCGGTTATTGGCAAGGGACCCAAGATGTCAACCACCATTCTCTCGAATGGGGCACCAACATTGTACTTCTGGAGACGACTTCGGCCTCTGACTCGCAGACCTTTCTTTGCGGCACAGTCGTCACACATTCGGCACCATCTGTCAACATCTTCATGGCAATGAAGCCAGTAAAACCTCTCTCGAACCTTGTTGAGTTTCTTATTAATGCCAAAATGACCGCCTAACATTGAATTA
This sequence comes from Medauroidea extradentata, assembly GCA_003012365.1. Lineage (NCBI taxonomy): Eukaryota > Metazoa > Arthropoda > Insecta > Phasmatodea > Phasmatidae > Medauroidea > Medauroidea extradentata. The sequence continues at coordinate 49,258 of PNEQ01119581.1, forward strand.
TGGAGCTCCTTCAGTACCTCTGGGATCTTGTTCTCTGGGAGGGAAAACAGTAGGTGTTCATGTCTGCCATCTGCACTCTCCCAGTTCCGGGAGAGGACACTATTCTTCAGCACAAGTGAATTCCACTGTGCCCAATACGCCTTAGTTGAAGCACTCTTTTCAGATAACTACTGCAATTCTGGCCGGTGGTCCTGCTCTTTCCAATCCAGTATTGGGCACAAATCCACGTCATTTCTTTGTTCTTCTCTTATCTTGTCGTCAGTCCAGGAGTACTTCCCATCGGACGTTCAAGCCTTGTTGTTCTAACATACCACACTCCTCTGCTTTTCTCCTTTTGCCGTTCACAATGGCAACAATTGGCGTCACAAGGCCTGCGGGATAATGCATCTGCATTATTATGGGAACTACCCGCATTGTGTTGTATATCAAAGTTGCATTCTTGAAGGTGTTGTATCCATCGCGCTATTTGTCCTGCGGGATTCTTAAAGTTCAGTAGCCAGCGTAGAGCAGCATGATCTGTTCGCAAAGAAAAGTGTTTGCCATATAAGTAGTGGTGTAAATGTTATATGGACTTCACCATTGCTAATAGCTCCCTGCAAGTGACACAATAGTTTCTCTCTGGTATCTGTAGCACTTTGCTGAAATATTTTAAAGGCTTCTCTACTCCATCTTGGACCTGTGATAGCACAGCACTGATGCCTACATCACTCGCATCTGTGCCCTACATAAACTCGCCTTCATTATCGGGGAAGCCCAAAACTGGAGGGGACATTAAAACATCTTTTAATTTTCTGAAAGAAGCTTCACATTCAGGGTCCACAGAAATTTTCTTTTAGCTTCAGTAAGCTCATGTAGTGGCTTGGCAATTGTAGCAAATCCATGTACAAACTGCCGATAATAAGCGCCAAGTCCAAGGAAGCTTCTCACCTGTGTCCTGTCTGTTGGTTGTGGCCATTCTTTTATTGCTCTGGTTTTTTCTGGGTCAGTCTGGATTCCATCAGCAGATACCACATGCCCAAGGAAACTAACTTTCTTTTGGAACAGGTGAAACTTCTTGGGAACCAGCTTCAGATTTGCAGCAGCTACTTTTTGGAACACTTAATCTAATCTGGTAAGGTGTTCTTCAAATGTTTTACCCGTGACCATGATGTCTTCTAAGTTAACTTGGCAAACATTTAGAAGTAAGATCTTTTCCATTAGTTGTTCGAAGGTAGCAGGGGCATTGCATAGCTCAAACGGCATGACTTTAAACTGCCAAGTTCCTTTCTCTTGCACAGAGAAGGTTGTCTTCTCCCTGTCCTCTTGCGCCACCTCACATTGCCAGTAGCCACTCTTCATGTCAAGTGTAGAGAACCAGTGTGACCCTGTCAAATAGTGCGTCATCAATCCGGGGAAGCAGTCCTTTTTGGGCACATCATTCAGCCGGCGGCAATCCACGCAAAATCTTGTGGAGCCATCTTTCATCTTAATTAGCACAACAGGTGACGACCAAGGGCTGACCGACGGCTCGGTCACATCCAAGTCCTTCATTTCCTTCAAGACGTCATCCACAGTTTCTTGTGTAGCCATGGTCAGTCGTCTTGGGGGTTGCTTGATTGGCCTAGCTTCTCCTGTATCAATGTGGTGTTGTGCAGCCGATGTTCTGCCAAGGTCAAGTGGCCCACACGAGAACGTTATCTTGTATTTCTTCAGAAGTCTGCAACAGCCTTTTCTTGTCTCCAGTTCAGGTTTTCTCCAGTTCTAGTCAGTAGTTCCTTGAGTGGTTCTGGCATAGTCCCATTAAGGTTGCCTGACTTGATGGCTTCTCTATCGGTTGTAGTTATTTGGGAGACTTGTTTGCACACACCTATTATGGCCCCCTCCTTAAGATGGATTGTCCTGTTCAACAAGTTGACCATTCAAACAGGTAAATTTGCAGAACTCGGCGAAATCAATGTTCTTGCTACCACCACCTCATCAGGTAAGCTGCTTCCTCTTCCCAGAGCTACACGCCGCACAAAACTGCCTTGACACCGTGCGGTAATGACAATCTTACTGGACGCTGGCAAAACAGTTGTCTCACAACAGACCATTTGGCAGTTGGTTGGCAAGGATAGTTCGCTTCGTGGCATCATTACCAGTTCTCGGTTACCAGTCCTTAGTACTCCCGACCGAGTATCCATACAGCACTCTAACTTGTACAACACATCCAGGCCCAATGAACATTCATCTTCGATGTCTGCTTGTACACTTCGTGCTCAATGCAGAGATCACCTAACTTCAACTGTACCTCTTTCTTCCCCTTCTCTGGTGTGGTCTCGCCAGTCACTGTCATCAGAAATCTTTGTCTGTGATTATGGCCCTGTGACTGCTGGGGGGAAGGCCCCAAGATGTCCAGTCGGGCAACAGTAATGGTTGCTCCAGTGTCCACAACCATGTTGCAATAAACATTATCCAGACTGCCCTCCACTTGGATTGCATCTAACTCTTGTTTTACTGAGCATACCTGAAAAATACTGGGGCTTTATTTCCCGCAGCCACCGTCCGTCGCCCCTTAAGACCGGTGCTTACATGTTTCCCGAGGGCTGGCCAGATCGGGCAGCCTCATCCTGCTTTTGGTTTCTGTTTTTCTGTAAGCATTGTGGACACTGGGCTCTCAGGTGTCCGGGTTCTCCACACTCCTAACAGCTTAGTCGCCCCTGTTGTCGAGGTCGGGCTGTAATTGATGTGATTCTATGTATCGTGGTTTCCATTCTCTTCAGAATGTTCTCTAGGTTGTTGTCTTTCTCATCGCCCGACAATGCGACTGCGCGCACAACACGCCGAGTTGATGGCCCTCTTGCAGATTCGACCTCCAGCGCTCTCGCCAGGGCATCCTGCATAGTCCTTGGGGCTGCCAGGCGCACTGCTTGGCGTACCTCTACATTGGCAATGGCATCGACAAAGAAGCCAACTGCTATGATATCTCGTGCCTGTTCTGGACATCCCTCGAGTGACAAATGGGCGAGTCGCACCATGTCCTGCCACAATTCTTGCAGTGGCTCTCCTGGTCTCTGGGATCAGCTTCTTAGTTGGGCATGGTGGACATGTCATAAGTACTTGTCTCCAAAGCGCAGCTCCAGGGTAGTAACTAATGTCGAGTATTCCTGGTGTTGTTCTGGAAGCGACTAGAGTATACTGAGGGCAGTTCCCCTCAGCACAGCTGCAAGATAGTAGGCACGTTGCTGGTCAGACCAACCATTTATGGTTTGCCACAATTTTGAACTGGTTTTGATACTCTTGCCATGTAGTCTGACCATCGTAAAGAGCAGGCTTGACAGAAACCCCTTTTCGAATGTTCGATGCAGGCACACTAGATACAGAAACATGTTGCAACCCAATTTCTGTCTGGTTGGGAATCACACTACAGCCTGGTTCAAACTTTGTGGTCTTCTCTTCGCTGCATTCAGGTATTTATTCAGAGATGACCTTGTATTCTCCGGTAACAAGAAGACCACCTTCTTTACCATGGAGAAGTTCTTGACACTCCTTCCTCAGCTCATCCATTTGTTTCTGCATGCTATTTTTCACATACTCCATCTCTTCCCTTATGCTGCCTACCTTCTCGTTTACAGCATCTATTTCCTGGTACACCATTTCTTTTACACTGTCTACTTGCTTATTTATGCTTTCATTTACACTATCTTTTACACTAGCTATCTTCTTATCTACACTATCTATTTTCTTATCTCCTTTTTTAATTACACTATCAATTTTCTTATCCATATTTACATTTACACTGTGAACATTTGGATTTGCTGAATTTATTTGGCCACTTAATTGACCATTCATTCACTCAATGAGGGCCTTTAGTGCTTTTATTTCTGCTGACATGCTTCTAGTAAACATTCACATTTACTATTTAAACACCAAATTTATAAAGTGGCTCAATTAAATAAAATAATAATTGTGTGCAATTACTTAAATTTAAAACAAAAATTATTGAATTTACTTTATGACACTATCCCACTTCTAACACCAGTGTTACAAGTTTCAGACAAAATATTTTCATGTGGGCAATTCCCATGAGTTCTAAGGGATAGAGGTCTTATAATTAGAAATAAGAGTTGAATTAAGTTACTGATTTACTAGCTCACAAAGCTTACAAAAACTGAAAACAGCAATCAACTATAACTTTCACAACACAATTAGTTATGCACACAATTACTCCTGTGTCACAGGCACGTTAATTAACTTTGACAATTGAAGCACAAAAAAGTCTACCATTAATTAAATAAACACTATAAATCACAGTAAAATTCAGTCATATATCCAGTCAACAGTCTCTCAAATAGTGACAGTGTAAAACCTTAATAGTCCGCAGTGGTGATGAATCGCAGTGTGCTGCGCAGCACCCCTAGTGAACTGCTGTCTTCACTCTTGAAGTCTTCTGTTTGACTCCCGTCACGCACCTCCTCTTCGCCCGTCAGCCCGTCGCAGCAGTTCTCTTGGTTCGTCCAACATTGCTCCGAAGGTAGCCGCCTGCTGCTTCACAGTAGCCTTTGATGTCACCAAGATGTCTTCACCAGTCTCTCTCCACAGGCATAGCACCTTCCTCTAGCACAATCAATAGCGAACTCGGCCCAAAGTTGTTGTTTTGGCACTTATATACTCATCAAAACAGTTGGGGATTCCACACATTTCAGGGGTCTAAAAAAATATATTACAAACATGAGTCAGACTTGACTTGAGTATAGGATTAAGACGCAGTCGGGACAGGTACCTATGGCGTAACTTCGGCGTGACTTCCATCACGTAGCCGCCCGGTCTGTGAGACAGGGGCTAGTCCACAAAGTGTTACGAAACAGCTGCCGACCACCGGCCTCCAGGTAGATGGCACGCAACAATATATATAGTACTATTTTATATATGTATACACATGGTTCTGGAAGAATACCTAGGTCATTAAATATAGTTCTACAGCTAGCTAGCTAAAGGGTGCATACTTTTTACTATCTAAAGTGCTCTTTTAGTATTCCTAAGACAGATTTAATTTTTCTTGCTAATACCCCAAAATACTAAGGTGCGGCGGTTAGTTTGAAATGTGGGTTTGTTATCTGAGGTTAAGGCCAGGTGGCTGTCTGGATTTTGGAATGTATTGATGTGCCAGTTCCCAGCATCTTAATTCTGCTTTGTTTTTGTTTTTCAACTGTGGTAGGGCCCTCACCACTCTGGTTGTGTAACAGGAATCAAAGTTGGAGTTATGAAGTGCTGCATGTGCAACAACTGGCTTCTTATGTGGATCAACCTCCGCTCCAGCTATGGCTTTTTTGGTGTCAGCTCTGTGGCCATTTATCCTCTGTCTGAGAGTGTTGGTGGTTAGGCAGATATACTCTGCATTGCAGTGAGTGCACTGTAGCTGGTAGATGAGGTTTTCAGTTGCACAGTTGTAGCTTCCTGGTATGGGATAGGTTTGGTTTGTCTGTCTGCTATTGAATGATTTAGTAGGTTGATGTATAGCACAGGAGCCACAGCGTGGTTTATTACAAGGGTGAGAACCCCTGGGGGTGGTACTATCATCCAATGTGGTGATGGCTGGCAGTTTGGGGCGAACCAGTTTGTTACGGAGGTTGGGGGGACGTTTGAATAACAGCTTTGGTGGTTTAGTGAGCAAGTTTTGTGTGAGTGGTGCTAAGGCCAGGATTTTGTGCCCACAGTTCAGTATTGTTTTGAGTTTGTGCAGACCTTTTGTGGTATGGGACAACCAGGGGGATTTCAAAATTGCCAAGCTTGGTTGAGTCGTCACTCGTTGTAGTGGCTAGCTGTATTTGTTCATGTACCAGTGATTTCGGGTAACCTCTGTTTATGAAGGCCTTGGCTATTTGTTCACACTGTTTGTTAAGGTCTGTTTGGGTGGAACTAATGTGTTTGGCTCTGGTAGCGAGGTTGTATGGCAGGGATTTGTTAGTGTGGTATGGGTGGTAGCTGTCAAAATGAAGGTACTGCAGGCTATTGGTTGGTTTGGTATGGATAGCTATTTCAATTTTTCCATTGTGGAGAGTCAATTCTACATCCAAAAATATTGCATGGGATTTTGAATAGTTCTAACTGAATTTTAATGGGCTGTGAGAGTTGAGGTTGTTGAGAAAAGTGAGAAGGCTGTCTTCGGTAGAGGTCCAGATCATGAAGATATCGTCTATGAACCACATCCAACAATGTGGATGGATAGGCTGATGGCTCAGGAAATTGTGTTCAAGTTTGCCCATGAATAGGTTGGCATAGGAAGGGGCCATGCATTTGCCCATGGCAGTACCCTTGATTTGCAGGTAATGGTTATTCTGGAATCTGAAGTTGTTATTATTTAAAGTGAGTCTGGGCAATTCAACTAAGACAGCTGTGGAGGGTTTGCTGTTTGGGGGTCTCTGGTTCAAATAATGTTCTATGGCAGATAGTCCTGATGTATGGGGGATGTTGGTGTAGAGATAACAAACCCACATTTCAAACTTCCCGCCGCACCTTAGTTTGCTCTCTGACCGATAGGTGTACTGATTACCAACCATCGCTGGACAATGACTTCAGCGTGCCTCCACTCACCTGCTGAAACAGATGTAGTTTGTGAAACGTTGTGACGCGCGTCCGCGGACAAAATGTGTTCGTCCTGTGTGTGTGTTTCTATCTGCTAGTACCATCCTGTGAGTACTTGTGCACAATTCTTTCTGTTTTAACTTGTAATTAGTAGCCTAGCGGCCTTTCCTGCCATTGTTAAAATTTTTTAAAATCTGTGATTTAATTGAACAGTAAATAAAACAGTAATTATATGACAAAAACTAAAGCATTTCCTCTGAAAAACTGAACAGAAATCTGACAACTGGATGTGAGGTCTGGCTACAGTGGCAGACACAAAGTTAGGAGAAATAGAAAAACAACCACAAATATGATGCTGACTGGCGAAAGGCCACACTGCCATGGAAAAAAAACAAAGCTGAGGACAGAGCAAATAGGCAAACAACAGTTTATGCAAGTATGAAACATGCATTCAATAATGGCTGGAGACAAGAACTATCATTACAATGGACAAGTGCACTCGTAAAGGATACGTGACTGATAAACAGGGACAACTGAGATGTCCCAGTTAGAAGACATGAACAAGTTGGCTACCAGTATAGGAACAAGACTAAATGCAAATAAAGGGTCACAGTGATGGAATGTTGGCAACAACAACCAAATATGCACTTGCACAAAATGTAACAGCAGGCCTGCTTACTGTATCATTGACAAATATTGAACATACTGTAACAGCCTTGTAAAGAAAATCAATGCATGTGCATTTTGTGCAATTTACCTTGTAAAGAAAATCAACGCATGTGCATTTTGTGCAATTTATAAAAGGGATGGATAAAAATTTGTGTTACCTAAGTACTGTACTTCCAAACCCACAAAAGATGAACTGTTTCGTTCACAAGTACATAGCACATATACATAGTGACAAAGAATGTGCAAGAAATGGGGAAACATGATTAGTGCAGGATTACTTTTCGAGTCAATACTGTAATGCCGTTGAACAGGGTAAGTCTGCTAAGGAAGTATTCCAGGGTCAGTGCCAGCCAAACAATGCTGTCAGCATAAGAAACTAGGGAATTTATCAAAAAATGTAGCTTACTTGAATTCAGAGTATCTGAAATAAATATGGTCCGCCACTTACCTAACATATGCCACAACACTTGCAAAATGTATTGATCACCATGGACGTAACAATGTGAGGTTCTTGTAATAGTCGTGAAAAATATATTCAGAATACAAATTACAGAACAAGTGAGAGACATGGGGGAGGCCGAGAGATAATGTTCCCTTTCAGCCTGTGACAGAAGAAGCAAAGATGATAACCCTAGACAAACAAGCCAGACTACGGATGACACATCCCCCCCCCCCCAAATCGGCACCTTTCTGTCCGGATAAAAAGAAACATACATGAAACACAATGTGGTGAAGCAAAAATACAAGTGATTCAAGATAACCTTCACTAGAAAAGCAACCGGCAATTCAAAGTGAGTGTTTCATAACTCAGGGGAAATAAAATTATTCAGAAAGATAGCATCTTGTGTAACTGCCAGCTAGAGATGGACTTAGATGAGAAGACTGAGCAAAATAACAGTAACTGTAGATTACTGGTATATCGTAATCACTCAATTTAACAGTGAACACACATAGGAATTCAATAGAACATATAAATTGTCATTGATATAGGAACCTTAGTTTCAGTTATCAACTACGTGGTAATAAACAACCTAGCCAGATCAAAAAATGCCAACGAAATAGCTGCCAGTAGTGAAAAGGTCAATGTAGAAGCCTAAGAAGAGATGGATTGCTTGATTAGAAACTAAGCCAAAACACACTACAATCGTGAAATGACTTTTATTTTTGGAATGGATTAACACACTCTTCAGTGTTTGGATTTAACATGTTCCCACAGTACACTAATTAGAGCCCGGAGGAAAAACATCATCTAAGTGTGTCTTTCTCAGGGCAATACCAATGCACGAGTGAATAAGGAACTTATCCAAATTTTGTGTGTACATTGAAGGACGAAACATGCAGCCAAAAAGGTGTAACATAATACACGATCAAGCATGAATGTCACAATGTGCATGATTAAGTGAGAGCTGTATAAAATGAAGTGTTTCAGAACAATGTTTACTATGGTTATTGTGTTATTTCTACCTCTGAAAAGAAGAAATGAGGCTTTCAATTTTAGTGATTGAAGCACTCTGAATTTTAAATAGATTTGAATAAGTTGTTCAGACCTAGAGATTGTACCCTCAACGATTCGGGGATAGTAAAAATTTGAAGTCTCAAGGTCACAAATGCAGCGCGCCAACTTAAAACCAGGCAAATAGTTATACTGACAAGCAAAATATTTAAATTTTGCCTACATAAGATGCAGTGACCTATCAAATTGAAAGGCTGCATTCATGATGATGCCAGAGATAAGGAATTAAGCAAAATAATAAAAGATCCAGTTTAAAACCCAAACTTTATAAAGCAAGGCTAGTTTTCAACTGTTTATGCAGTAAATTGTGAAAATACACCTCCAGCAAAGTGCACTTTAAAATTCACACATTTTGAAAAAACAAGGTTTTGAATATTTTCCTGTTTTATTAGTATTTTCAAGACATTTAAACCAACAAAATTTATACCAATTAAAAACTGTGTAGGACGGAGCCTGTGCAGTTATAAAAATTATCTTTATCAGTTACCAAAATATATGGCATTGTATAAAATTTGTCTATCATCTTAAATTTCTAGAAAAAAAAAAGTAGAAAATTTTATATAAAGCATACCAAGGTGACAAATACAGACATACCTCTGACTATCCCTCATGAGGACATGAACAAAATGAAAACTATTTTAAAATCCAGCCACAAAATCCTTGATCCTGCACCACAAACTAAAAACCTGCTCTCCAAGCCTCCCAGACTAATCTTCAGATGCCCACCAAACCTCCACAATAAACTAGTCCATCCAAAACATCAGCCAACCACATCCAACACCACCACCATGACACCCAGAGGTTCCCATCCCTGCAATAAACCACGCTGTGTTTCCTGCACCATCCATCAATTCTCCACTTCATGCAACAGCACTTACCAATAGTACATATCCCAGTACTGGGCAGTTACAACTATGCAACATAAAACCTCATATACCAGCTACAGTGCAAAAATTGCAATGTAGAATACATACGCCTCACCACCAACACACTCTGACAAAGAATGAATGGTCATAGAGCAGACACAAAACAAGCAATAGCAGGTAAAGTAGACAAACAAGTCGCAGCACATGCTGCATCACACAAACAAAACTTTTGACTCTTGTAATAACACCAAAGTAGTAAGAGCCCTACCACACTCGAACAAGAGCTCAGATTTACAGCACTGGGAACTAGTCCATCAATATACTATTAAATCACGACAACCTCCAGGTCTCAACATCAATAAATCGCAACCATAGCACCAGAATATCACTACACCCCCACATCTTTTATTTTTTAATTTTCCCACCCCACCTTAGTTCGCAACCTGGTCGCTAGGGTAACCAACCATACTTCCGCCTGATGAAGCTGGCCTAGCCAGCGAAATGTCACGCAACTATGCACCCCTGCAGCAATGTGTTTGTCCTTTTTTATGTGTGTGAGACTAACAAGAAGTACCAGTCAACCTTCTGTCCTTTTATTTAATTGGTTTAACACAAAATTTTACTTAGTTTATACTTCATGTTCATTAACAGGATTCACAACCTGTCAAGATTAGAAATGTGGGGGCATTATTCATATAGCTCTTTCACTAGAGCTCCTTTTCACTATCTACTTAATAAAACCATACTGTGTACACTCACAAAAATCACTATGGGGTGGCACTGCAATAGTTAAAACAAAGTTACTTTAATTTAAACATATATTGGTTGTATCTGGAAGCAATTATATTAATATTCAACAAAATTTTAGCAATTATTGACAAACAAACTGCAAGTCGTGTATAATCAGAGAGTGCCTGTCAAATATCTGTAAAAAAAAGTTGTTATTCATTCTACGTGCACATACAACCAATATTTGTATTTCAATCACAACATGCACAGCTGCATTTTAACATCCTTAGATTCAGGTAGCTAGAATGATACTCATAATCACATATTTGCAAGAGATGCACATCCCATTCTACACGTTGGCAGGAAGTGAGAGTCTTTAAGCAAACAGCAACCATTTCTCAAGGACAGACAAACATGTTTGATAGTCACTAGATAACCTGTAA
>PNEQ01119581.1:60120-97855 GCA_003012365.1 Medauroidea extradentata
TCTCTCTCTCTCTCTAGAACTGATGAAGTTCGCTAATGATATATAAAAAAGAAATTAGCTTTGACTTGAGAAAAAATTGTAGGAGACATATTCCGCTCTACAGCATACATTATGATATGCCTCTCACACCTGACTCGTAATTTATTTTTTGTACTCATATAAATACGGCATTCGGTATGGGATACTTTTTCTTTTCAAAGCTCTTTAGTTTCTTTTTATGCACTCTTCTGTTCCAAAAAAGCTTTGCCATGAAACTCAATAACAGAATCAGGGTACTACTTGTCATAAACATATACAAAAGAAACACTAGGAATAACATAACATAATGTGGTGTGCCAGAAAGTGTATTAATTACACTGACACAGCACAATGTCTGTAATCGTAGAGTAAATTACATTACAGAAATAATGCATTGACAAAATATGGTTTCATATTTCTGAGAAAGAATTTCAATGTTAAGGCTGTTTGACCCGACAAATTTTATAGCTAATTATTATCCCTACATATAGGTACCCTATAGACTAGCTTTTGTGCCAAAAATAACTTCTAAAACTTCTAGTTTCAGCATTATAGGTTCTCAAAGCTACGATTTTCGACATTTCGTGCCATAGGTTTTTGGAGAACCAGAAGAGATATATTGGTAATTTTTAGATAACAATAGTACACTATGTAAGCTATCGATTGAAATTATTTAAAATATTTGAAAAACATTTTGTATTAAATGTGCATTATGCTAAATATGGTCTTTTTCGTATACACATAAAAGAATTAATAAATCATGAAAATATAAAATGAGAACAATCACGAAGTAGTTTCATCCATGGACATTCAAAACAAGTTATAAAAATTGCACTTTTCATAGTATTTAAAGCGAAAAGCTATTACAAGAAGAGTGTGTTTTCTCGGTGCCTGGAATTCCAGAATATCTCGAATGCAACCCGCCATGCACGTGGCGGCAGGAAGTCTGGGAGTGTCTGGCAGGTGTGGCCTGCCTCTTCTGGGAATCCAGCTGGAAGAGGGAGCTCATTATTTCAGGGTTGCCAAACATCATCTACACTCGCAATGGGTATTTCTACCTGCCTAACCTTGCCGTGGTCGTTTCTTCCCTCAAATGATTGTTAGGTAATACTATGTTCACTGTTCTAGTGCAAAACTTTGCCATTGTATTAAGTACAACGTAAAATGTAATTTTACAAGAAACAATACAAGTTTTTGTGCGATAGCACCACAGAAATTAAAGAATGGCAGACGTTATATTAAAACTAAAAGGAACAAACTTTCAAAGGCTATGAAGAGATCTTAAGCTGCTCGACGATTATCACGACAAAATGACTGTGGTTCCGAAAAAAATGAAGAGGTTACAACAGTCGCGTCTGAGGAAATTGTTCAAGAAGTTAGTGAGAAGACTAAGAAAGTAAATTATTTGCTTCATTTAACTAACAAATTGAACGAGTTTTTACTAAACGCCGATGAGGATGAATTTAAATGAATACTGAGCAATGACGAGATTTAGTGGGGGTGTGGAACTACAATACTGCGGGAAAAAACCTAGTGACCAACGGTAAAACACAGAAAAAATTGGGTTGATTCCGTCGGGTTAGAGCCCGTGTTGCCTAGGTGAAAGGTGAGTCCTCTGTCCACTACAAATCTGTGTACTTTTTTTTTTAACTTAAAGCAACTTCAGTTTCCGACTTACATTCTGGTTTTTAATATGTATTATAAATATGTTGAGACTCATGCGATGATAATTTCTGTATATCTTTATGTGTAACTAGAGGATTTTATATACCTTTAATATAAAATCATGATTTTGCAAGGGAAAAACGGACTCCGTCGTAATGGACCCCTTGGCCCGGAACATCAACACAGTGAATCATGGGAGAAATCAGTTGTTTTGCACAAACAATGCCTGAAAGTGTATGAGTTTGCATGAGTAAAGGCATTTATTATCACTTTTAACATTTTTAGAGTAGATAAATTATTGTTCTCATAGGTATGGCACATGCACAAATTCTACGAGTGTTTGTCCCAATGTATATATATTAGATAATAATCGACAATGCCATTAAAATGACTCTTATTAAAAAGGACGAACTTATATGGCAGAATGTCATGCTTCCTAAGTTGAAGCAATTTTTCATGCAGTGCATGTTACCAGAGTTAGCTGACCCTCGTATACCCAGAAGCATGAGAGTCAGAGATCCACCAAACGTGGCTGATAGCCCGAAAGCCACGAAGAAATGAAAGATATCAGTATAAGCTTCTAAACATAAAACAGCAACTTTGCTGTATTTTGTATACAGCGTTGTCTGTACTCACCATTTTATGTGGATGCAATTTTTACAGGTATTTGTAAATTTGGAAAATATGTGAATGAAGTTTCTGTATGTAGGCTTCACATATTAATTAAGTAAAACGTGTGTGTTAAGATTTCAAGTTTTCATATGTTTTCCTGAAACCATTCTTGCAGTTCGAGCTTACTGATAAGTGTTCATTAAACATGGATTATATGAGTGGCAGGAAACATGTCATGCCTGATAAACTTAAATGTATGTACATAGTATGGTCAGCCTCTCTTAGTTCTTAATGGATTTATATTACAAGAGAGGTAGTTGTGAAAGGAACATAATAAGTGGACAAATATTCATCCTGAAACGTAAACTTGTTGCAGAGACATACATTCTGAAGTAATAATGTCAGGACACTGCTGGGAATATGTGAGTTATTATGTGTGGCAAAATAATTTTCACAATTACAAATTATATTTTACCTGGAAAAAATTAAGTACATATATTCACACAGTCTACAAAACCTTCAGTATTTGTAGTAAAGCTAAGTAAGGTGATTTATTGCTAAATATGACATGAGTAGTCCTAAATTTCAGATATGACATTGTAGACAAGTGTACGTTGAAAATTTGTGAAAAGGATTCCCTTTGAATTTTCTTGATATTTTATTCCAAAGAAGATACCATTATTCAAATTTTTTTTTGCTAAAACTATTGTGTTAACTTTCTCGGTTAATTGTTTTGTTTTGTACGGACTGGTCTTTGTATTTCAAACTATTGCCAGATGATAGCTCGTAGGTTACCGTATAATCCTGTACGATATAATTAGTGCTTATAAGAATCAGTTCAGGAACATTTTCTCTCCACTATACGCTGTAATTAGCTTTGCCTTATATGAAAAGAGTTCTATGCTAGTTGGTTCAATAATTTTTGTAAACAAAAAACCTAAGTTTTTCCACTTTGGCATGCAGTTATTAATAGTTATCGTTAGTGTGCTTCTGTTCTATTAGTAGTTGTATTGAAATATGATAATAAAAAAAATTAATGCCATGTTACAACACAAAGGAAATTTTACTGCAATTAAATTTGGTAGTAATTTAAGTTTAAGGGGTCAGTATAACTGGTTGGTGAGCATTGTAGCAATGGGTTGGAAAAAGATGATATTCTGAAAACGTATTTCAGAGGGTTGTTGGGTACTTTCAATCCTCATGCACGTTAAAAATACCGTAGAGTGAGGTTACTTTGCACCGGCCTAGGTAAATTCGAAACTCGTTACTAATTTCTCTTCAAATGAAAATTCTAAAATACTCTTTACATTAAAGTAATGTGCATTGTTACTGCTGTAAATGGGGACATTCCAAGCTGTCCACTAAAACAAAATATGGCTTTCCACAAAGTTATAATCTCAAAATATAGTACCTAATTTTGTAGGAAATTTTCTAAGAACTCTACTACAAGCTCTGCAGCAGATTTTCTTAAAATGGCAGGGTCATTGCCTGAAGTTCAACAGTTCAAGTACTGTGACAAACACAACTTGCCAGGCGGCTACATACAGTAGTTTGTTAAAATTTTTATTTTAAGCCTGGTAAATATATTCAAAGGTGTAAGTGCATTACAATTTAATAATACAAAGAAGCATGTCAAATAGTTTTGGAGTAAAGTGTTAAAGCGTGAAAAAGGGGAAGAGGTAAGGTCATTACACTATAATTTATTTTTACCTCAAAACATTTAGCTACGGAACAACAGAGTACATTCAGGGTTATGGTGTCTGGTTAGATTTTTTATTACATTTTGAAACTGCTTTTGTCAATTTTCAGTAATAACAGATATAAGATGCACTGCTGGCGACATAGTATTTATAAGTCTTGTAAAATAATGTGTGTGGCAATTAAATGAAAACATGCAAGAACAAATTTTAGAAATCTTTTCGCGCAAACCATTTGAATTGCAACTTTATGTTATTTCGTGTTTCCTTGTCCAATGTAAAATATTATGATGGTGAAGATGCAAAACGTCATATGTCACAATTGGAAAGAGCTCAGATGGGCGGATAAACTGGAGATGAAATCTTACAGGCGTGGAAGGAATTTTACAGCCCTTTAGTTTGCATCAATACAATAACATGTGCTTTGGAAAAAAAACTAATTTAATGGACATTCTTGTTATTGCCGAGGAACAATGTGTAAAAGTGTAAATACGTACTGCCAAAAATTGACATACGAGGTTTTGCATCTGCACCATCGATTTTAAGTGCTGAAAATATGCCTCACCGAGCTTTTTTATATTTTAGACCTCCGATTGCGATACAATATGGAAATCACGAAGGAATTAATTAATTGTGTTTTAGTTAATAATTTACAGCTATTTAAAGGTTATGATTATATTGTCCGGCTGTTTACCAAACAAATTTCTAATATTTCCGATTTCTGAGCACTTATTTGTATTATTATACAATACGTTGGAAGACCCAGACCTACACGCTCCAAGCGGCGGCTTCTCGACCGGTTGGTAATTACGAGACGAGTAGTCGGCCCAGTTCCACGACGAATCCGGCCCTACGGTGTGAACCCCACCAGGAATCGAACCCTAATCACTTTGATGTCCGATCAGCCACCGCAGGCCTGATTACTTATTTTGTATGGTAAGCTAAAATGTGATGTCCTTTCTTAAACTATTAAGTCAAAATGTTTGAATTACACAATTCATTTAACTATTGCGAGTTTATATGGATACTGCTGACATATTGAGATTGCCGACACGTTTGTTTATACTGGACTCTCAAAACATCCATTTCCGACATATTTTGCCTGTACGAGGCCTACAATGACGGGAGCGCCTACGGCGACAGAGCACGCGCATCACGCCACATCCTAGCCCCCAAGGCCGGTTCTTCAATGACAAACACGGCCACGGTTACGTAAGAAAATGTACGCGGAACGAGCCGATGGATCAAAATAAGGACGTGGTCAAAGTTCCAGGACTTTCCAGGATCGTAAGAACCCTGGTAATTACTGTACTGTGTTTCCATCATTTTATTATTTTTAATGAAATAAAATTTACTGAAAATTTTATTTTTCAGCTCAACTTGTATGCTTAAATGTTATGTAAACTGTATTTTTTGTCTTATCTGGTATAATGTAAACACACAGAATTGTTTCATCAGTACAGAGAAAACTGTGCATTTATCTGAACTTTATTATTTTCTGACATAAAACATTTATGGTATTTATCATTAATTTGGGCAGTAGCATTAAATTTTACCAAAGTTCCTTTAGTGTTCATGGATTTTTCTCCATTGTGCATGCTATGCTAACAGCTACGACAGATTGAGCCACCATGGTAATAATTTTTGCCTAATGCATATTTTTCTATACATCTACAATCCCTTACAATTGTGTTTTAGTAAACTAACATTACATTAAAAGATGTTATTTTACATGTACAATTTAGAAAAAAAAACATGTAATTGAAGCGTTATTTCGCTGTAATAACAAGCAATTTATGAAAGTTAGTAATCTTCAGATGATCAAGATTTCAACACACAAATTTTTCTCATCAGTCAACAACTCTACTAACAACACCATAATCCCTTTTACCAAATATCCTGAAAATAGGTTAGTTTAGACTGTTGCAATATCTGCATTTTTTAATAGTTACCGGTACTTTCTGATGATTTGTGCTAATATTGTTTATCAGACTTGCAAATGCTACATAGTAGTGTGATAAACAAATCTCGGCCATGAATGCACTAATGTTTGGAGACTGTTTGGATAGTTGTTTACAAGAGTATGGACTCTTATCTATGGGTTTGTTATGAGGACTTACATGAACACCAGCCCTATTATAAGAGTAGCAAACTTACTTACTTGAAAAATCCACATGCACACTTACAACTACCATCTGTACAACAAAAAAATTTACCTATTAAGAGAAAAAAATTGAGACTTACAACTGCTGAATGATGATATCTGGGAGCAGGTGGAGTGCCAGTAGCAAAAGCTCTTCCCCAAGACTTTTCCTTTACATCAAAGCGCAACAAATCATTTAACATACATTTTCCATTGTCACCACCAAAAACATAAATGGCATCCTTATATGCAACTACTGTATGTTTACTGCGCCTGTAACATGCCATTGATTATATAAAAAAATAATATTAATATAAATTTTTTCTAAACAAACAATGATTGCAATAATACAACAACAAAATTCACGTAATTCTTAAACACACAAAAAAAACTATGCTCTATGTGTATACTGTGTATCCTGCAAAAATATAATTTTAATAAAAAAAGTCAAGAGAATCAAAATTGCATATCCTACCATTAAAGTAACAGTGATGCTGGGTCAGAAGAAAGAAAAATAGTTTTTATAGTTTTAACCCCCTTGAGAAGCATGTATGCCCTGCCTATTTGTTCCAGTTCCCGGCTACAAGCCCGCTCCCATAGCACAGTCTGTTAGGTGTTGGTCTATGGTGCAAGAGGTCCTGGGTTTGAATCCTGGCCCGGGCATGGCTGTTGTATTGTCCCTTCACCTCACTTCACCCTCGTCGACTAAGACTTTGTTAAAGGGCTGTAAAACCCTCTCACCACATCCCCAGGCAACAATCACATGGCGGGCTGAAGATGCTCTAGAGAATGCTCGTATGACCATTACTCTAAATACAAAACATTTCATGTTTACAGCTGATGGTGAAAAGGTAAAAATGTATGCCCTTGTCTACTCTGATTCATTTCTTCTTCTTTATTACTTTATGGAACCTATCACAATCTCATTTTTTTAATAAAGTAATGCCACACTACATGCTCATCCCGGTTGTACATAGTCGCCTCTGATGCCACCCAACCAACCCCACCAATGTGATTACAACACAATTTTCTCTTGGAGCTACATGAGGGAATTGGATAAAATACGACTTTTATTGTAATGTTGCATATATTAACTGCATTTCATACCTGTTAAGACTGATAAAATTATATGCATTACCATAGTGTATCTACATTTAAAGTTTCTTTTTTTCAAACTAATTAAGTAATACAATTATTACAGTTAGGATTTTTTAATGTAGGATTAAATTCAAAACATAATTCAATACATACACTGCTTTGAAACATGACTATATGACATTAAATTCCCTATACAAATAATTGGAACAAGAAAATTTCAAAAGTTCAATGATCTCTACGTTAGACTCAGTAGTTCCATGTGCTCATTCTTGTATTACTAGCTCATTGGCTGCTGACTCATTTTATTCATTAAACAGGTAGCAGGGGAAAGGGGGCTTGCATTCTTTTTCGCTTGTTACTGGCCTAGAAGTCCTACAAAATTCTGCCTGCTAAGGCAAGATCCAACAGTACAAATCATATCAAATAAAAACTCCCAATTTTCTCCAATTTTTTAAAACATTAATAACAGTTCAATGCAGTTTTTATACATGCCTTGACTTGCGCGTTGCACTACTCTTCAATTTAATTAAGTTTATTTCTGCAAGTTGTTTGCGTTTATTTTTTATAATGTAAAAAACCATGCCTTCTTTTAAATTTGAGTGTTGACATGACTATGAAAGCTAGGAAATTTTCATTACTGTAAAAATTAGTCACAATGTTTGTTTACCAAACAAACCATATCTCAAACAAAAATAAAAATTACTAAATCAATATTGAAACTTTGCACGAATTCTCCCCCCCCCCCCAAACCCAAATTAAATCTATTTATTAATGTTTTGCTTTATTGTCATCACCTTGAGCCCCAATCCCCAAGACTACTTATCATCATAGAAGTCACTTAGGCATATTCATAGAATATACTTATTCCCTTTATGAAAAATAAAGATCAAAATAAATAAAATTAAAACTACATAATGCAACTGTCAATAATCATCTAGATAACTGGGTAGCCTATATACCCTACTATATTACTAACTCTTTGACTATTATTATTTTCATAGTTAGTTTCAGCATTTACGACAGACTTTATACTTATCTGTACCAATAACTTTATAGAGAAACATCACCCTTCAATACATCGCTTTTAGCCCATCTACTTGTATGACAGTTTTCCTTTTCTTGAGTCTACTAAATTTATCTTGAATTAAATATGAATGGGCAATAGGATGTTTTCCAAAAAATTTTTCAGACATCCCGTTATTTGGTATTTATGTGCAACTCAATGGCTTTTAATAAAAATTATTCAATTTTTCTTAGCATTCTGACCATAATACTACGTGTTGTAATCATCTCTTTCAATTTCTATTTTTGAAAAGTTCGAAATTAAGGCTGCAAAATCCTATTATTTGTGGGAATATCGGTTTGTATTAAATGACAAAACATCAATTCTGTTGGTCTGAAATCAAAATTTACAACGGAATGTTACCATATTCAAGAAAAACTGAATATAAGTCTGTTGACTGAATTTTTATTACATATTTTTACAAATATTAACGCCTTACTCAACTAACCTGTTATGCTGGAGTATATTCGAGGTTTGAAGTAATAACCTCAAACTTCCATTCCCCTGAACAATTTTTAAAACAGAAGGCATCTTATGACATATTGTCAGTTGTAAGGTTTATTTAGGTATTCCATGCAATAAGATTTTTTGAGAACTGCTACTACTGATTCAGCAGTTTTAAATTTAATTTACCGAATTATAACAATTTTGAGTAAAATTCATAAACAACCAAATATTCTGAATCAGTATACTGCAAAATATTACTACTCACAATTTGTAAAAGTAACTTTGGTAGTTCCGTCTGTACCAACAATTGCTTAACTTTATTTTCAGGATATTTTTCACAGATCTTGCACATCTCAACAATCTTTACAGCTTCTGATAAACTGTGCCAAATAAATTTCTTTAGATCTTTTAATAACAACAATAATTACAATTTGACAAAAAATTATACACAAAATTAAATTACCATCACAATAAATTTCTCTTCTGAAACCATAAAACCTACGAAAAATATATGGAGAAAGAAATTTGATACCAAGTAATTAAAATTTTTGAAACTTCATCTCTATGAATATCATGTCCCAAAAATATTTTTATACTATCAAATACTGAACGAATTAAACAGTTAAAACTACTATAATAGTCTAACACTTCTGTTTTAGTAGCTGCCCTACTAATGTCATCAGCTATAAGAATTTATTTTCCAGGGGCAAACTGCAATACAATGTCATAGACAGCTTTAAACTATTTCTGTAGCCTTACTGACTGAATCTGGTGAATAGGTTACTTTATTACAGCAATTAGAGGTTGGCAATCAGATTGCACAGTTATTTTCCATCTCTACATACCATGAAGAAACTTCTTATATGCAAACAATGTAACTAAAAATCCTTTTCTTATTTGTCCACGCCTCTGCTCACATTCAGTCAAACTTTTGGATGCATACTCTACTGGTTTCTTACTTCGTAACAATACTGATCCTATAGCAGACTTGATGCTACCTGTCTGAATAACAATAGAAATATCCTGATCAAATCTTGCCAACACTGGTACATAGGTAACAATTTTACACGTTCTCCATGAACACTATCAATCCAAATAAAAACTGAATTTTTCTTCAACTGTCTTAGTGGTATTTATGTATCTGAATAATTAGGTATTGAATTTCCTAACTAATTTGTTATTCCTAGAAACCACTACAAACTCTATGATTTTGGATGACGTATCATATAGTAACACAAATTGTTTCCTTGTCAGGATCTATGAAGCCATTCCCAAAGATTTGTCAACAAAACCAAGACACATGAAGAAACGTGGGTAGTGACAAAGGGAGAACTGCTGGCCAGCACTTTAAATTCATCATGGCAACATTGCGAAAAGAAACAGGCTGGACTGACCACCTTACGGGAGTGGGAGGGTACAATATTGACAAGCTTGTCCCTTGCCCCCTGCCTGCGTGCCGAGGGACAGTAACGTAGCTTGCCAGAAACAAGCTGAACTGTTCGAGCCACTGTACTAAATAGTTTCTAAGATTGCCAAAAGGGGCAGATCAGTGGAAATGAGAATATGGTAGCCCTCCCCTCCTTGATAACCCTTAATATTGGTTGAGGTGAAAAAAAAATTACTCATGCTTTGTTTACAAGCAAAGTATTACTACTTGTTTTAAATGCCAATAACCACCAGAACAATGAGGGCACATAGCTGAACAAGCTAAACATAAAAACAGTAGCACTTCATAAAGTACCCAACCACATAACTTTTAAACAAAGCCACCAAACTTTAAAACAGAGTAAACCAGAGTCATTTTTGAAAACAAAACCTACATATCTTTTGTAACAGTGACCTGAGGAGAACATTCCAAATTTCTCAAACTTATGTAAAATAAACAAAGAACATGGCTAGAGCTATGTGAGTAAAAATACAATAATCCAATCACCTTGCACCAACAAATTCATCACATTCTGGCATTCTTTTCCAACGATGAACAGTTTCAAATGGTCCAAAATCAAGTGTCAGGCATTCCATTGTTTCAGTCCATGTATGGTCAACACTGGAAACATTGGTAACTGCCATCCAAATGCACTGCACAATAGAAATAAAAATGTATTTAAAATTTGAGTGTTGAATAACATTTGCAAAAATTTAACAAAAGTAAATCTATTATGTTGAGCAAATTTAAAAATTAGATTAGCAATGAAACTGATAAGCATTAAATCAAACAAATATATTTAATTTTCTCTTTATAGTGTTGTGTCCCACTTTTGCCAGTATGTCTGCAGGTTCTTCCTCCTCCACTATTTCCTATGTTAGAGAGTGTTTCCTACTATATTTTAACCATGTGAAGACCCCCCCCTCCACTTCCTGTGACTGAACACAACTTTCTACAGTCAATTTAACTGTTTACCATCAAAAACAAACATCTGTAAAATTTTATATAAAAAGTAACTGACCCTGTAGTAAACAGCTCGTAAGAATTTACATTTATTAACTAATAACAAACAACATTAACTACAAGTTGCAATCAAAGAATCATATTTTAATAAGTAAAACAAAAGTAATCAGGGGAAAATTTACGCATGCATAATAAGTTACAATAATTTAATATTAAATTAAAAAACAGTTTCTCATGAAATTGATAACCGTGTAGCATTGCAGGACAAGGGTTTTTATTTGGTGAATTCACATCTCACGTGAATGTAATTTTCTAATATAATGTTTAAAATTGTAATTTTATTTCCATGGTCTCGGTTTCAGAAAAGGACAGTAATGGCGCAGTTATTTATTCTTGAATGTTCTAGATAGGGTGCAATGTTTGTCGTTATGGCCAGGTGGCCTTGGTAGGAGGCAGTCGCTTTGTTTTTCTTTTCGTGTTCTAGTTTTTTTCCACGGGAGATTTGCGCCGTTTATTTTTTAATGCGTAGTTTATAGTTGTGCCCTAGAGGGTTCTAGACAATTGAACGAATGACAAGGGTCATGCCACCGAGAACCAGCCAATGAGAGCATGACGTGTTGAGCCCCTTCGCCCTTTGTTCTGGAATGTTTTGCCTCCGCCATGTTAGAACAAGTCGTGACGCGATCCAGACTGGACGAGCGTGGGGCTGCGGCCCAAAATATTTTTATGAAATGAAGTTCGGGAGTTGCAAATGTAACCTTTACGGGTAGCACCAAGGCCTCTATTCTGTAACTTTACTTTTCGGACATCTTTTAAACTCTACAAAATTATTTTCTGCCCATACGTGTAGGCCGTTAGGTGCTGAGAGCCAGGTTGACTACTCATTCTTCTTCGCCGTGTGTGTAATTACAGTGTGCTAAATTTTCTGACTTTGTCTCGCCTAATTGTCTAATATAGTCTTGCCGCGTTTCTGCTCGTAGTTTTCTGTGAACCGGATCCACCGTGTTAAGACGAACAGTGTATTTTGTGCCGATGTAAATTGAAATCTAATAAACCAGCAGTCTTGGATCATAGTGAAGTATATTATTTCGTGACTAACTTCTCTAAATTTGCCAGTTTCTGTGAAGGTTCTAAATTTGGTCTACAATGTGACGTAACCTACAAAAGGAATGCCTGAAAATTCCGGAGTACTTTTCTACAGATCAAGAGATATGTTCCAGTTTTTTTTAACCTTGCCTTTTTGGCTGGGTTATTCTCGAGCTAGTGCACTGGTTTAGGAGGACTGGTGTGCTACAAATTTGCTGCCAAAGTGGGGCACAGTTACAACAGGACGACGAGACATTACAAAGTGCTGCTTTAACATATCTTGGAACTCAAAATTCCTGAAGTGAAAGAAAATTAAGTAGCATTTCATTCAACTTTTTCTTGATGTAAAGCAAGTTTTCGTAATATATTAAAACTTCATGGAGTTTTAATATGTAAGCACATGGCAAAGTATCGGGAACCATTTACAAAACCTTTTGTTTCCTGTTGTAACATACGAAAATAATTTTTAAGTTCTGGTAGAGTAATGATGAGTGTCAGAGCTTTGTTTCATTGAGTGATACCTGCAAAAATAAGAATCTCAAAAATACATAACAATGTGGTTAAACTTTATTAGGCCTACTTCATAAAACGTAGCTTGCACATACACACACACACATTATTACTCTGATAAATTTTTTCTACAGTAAATTTAGTATCCTTAAGAGTGTGTGGTAGATAAATAAATGCTGAAAACATCAACTGAATTCTACGCTTTTTTTGAAGCCCATGTGGATAAAATACTTGATGACAATCTTATATAATAGTATTTGCCAACTTTATGAGTAAATACTTATCCAGAATTACGCGTGATCTCTTGCGCCGCAGTTAAATGCACAAGGTTCAGGCGTCAGAGACTGTGCCTCTCAAAAGTTCATACACTGGAAACAATTTTCTTTAAAACATTTGCTAAAACTATTGTCTAGGAATGCTATTGTTTTATCTTCGCAAATTGGCATCAAGAAACCTATAGTTATAGATTAATGCTTTTAGCATTAAGTTATGTACCACGCCCTCTTAAGGCATCTAGATTTTACCCAAAATATTGTTGCAATCATGAAGGTTCTTAAGTAAGGTAGTCTTTAAGTTTAACTTAAATGAAAGAATATTGTTAATTTACTTCTTCAATTAACACTTAAGACCACTTACTAGAAACTACTATCTACAGTGCCTATTTCTATGTACTGTTATCTATAAAATTACATGTAACTACAAGAAATAACATCCATCCATACAACAGTTCAACAATTTATATGTTTTTCCTTAGTACCAGACATACTATACAGCACACTAGCATTCCCATAATTTCTGTCCTCAGCATTCCACCCAATCTTCTCCTCTTACTGCAGTTGCTGGTCGTCCCAATGTCATAGTTGTCCGGGCGTGCCACCGCAATGTCCTACGCTTTTTTGCCCATGCACTCAATCTGCTTTTGCTGAACTAGGAACTCCAAAAAAGAACTCACTAACTCAAGACCTCAAGAAACTGATGAAGGGAAAATCATCATATACTCATGAGGCCATTTCTTGGAATCTCCCCAAGTGACCAATCGAAGATCAGCACGGCTTAACTCTAATATTTTGGAAGTAAATGTTTAATCATCCTTGCAGATAGTATACAATTTTATATTCCTCTGATAATGTGGTAAGCTGCCCAATATATGACCATGCTTGCCTGTGATCAGCAGTACTAGTGTTATCTTTCAAAAGTCTGATAAAGTTACAAATATCTGTCGCTGGTGAATCATTTGACCACTCACCATCCTGGAAATCAAGTCACATGCTCAGCTAAGAGATTGGGAACACTAGGTAGATGTGAGTAAAATTGTGTTGCCTTCAACACACCTGTCACCTGGCTCATTACACTGCATCTTCCTTAAATCTGTTCATCCCAAACTGACTATGAAACTGCCGGTCCTTCACAAATACCCAGATGGCCCATGTGGACCACCTCGGGCTGGCGACAAATCTTGGAATACCACATTGTTTATCTTTTACAGAATTCTCTAAGTATCTTCCCATCACTTTAGCAGTTCTTCACAATATTCCTTTCTCCTTTGTGGATAGTACGTACTACAGCCACACCAGCTGTCCTCCTGCAAAGCCTTTATTTTCAGTTTTTTGTATACAATATCTAGACCAAAAGACTGTTGTATTCAATAAATTTGTATTAAATAAATAAATAAAAATAAATTATGGTACAAACCATTTAAGTACCTAACAGTGGTTAAAGTTTACCACACTTTTCACTTTAAATTCAGGTCTACTGTCCCAAATAATGTTCAAAACATAATGGTCCATAAGTTTTTTCCATTAGAACTCTAGCAGTAGCCTGTTTAATAAGGTATATTTTTACATACTCAGAACAAAATCAAATACAACTGAGATGTATTTTACACCACCTTTATCATTTGGTAAAGGACAAAACAGGTCTACACATATTATTTCTTAAGGTTCGGTAGACAATACATGCCCCACGACTCCTTGACAATTTCTGTTCATTACTTCGGTTTCAGCATAATCAGACAATTTGCAATAACGTAAGATACAACACAGTATGTGTCCTAGAATGGACAAAAATTCTGTATACATTTAACACTTTTAGTTATACCATGATGCTCACATTCAATATGCACTGCTACACTTAACAACTATTTTAATGATTCTGGTATAAACAAAACTTATATTCATCCCCTTTCACAAATAATTTGAAATAAATATGCAGCTTTTACTAAGACTCTTTCTTTAACAATGTCCCTTCAGTTACTTCCTTCAAAATCCTGTACCATTATGTGTAACCTAGGGTCAGTTATTTTATTTTTAACTTAGTCAATACAAGACCATCTTTATCTTGTTTGAACCATTAACGTATGGTATTTATTTTCAAGTATCTGATTTGTGTAACTTGTACATTTGGTTCACATCTTGGCACCGTTTGGTTTCTGAGGACGATAAATTACGTAGGTATTAATGTAAATGGGTGCCACTCAACTATTGCCCCGGCTGAGTCGGGGAGACATGAGATATCTCAGGGCGTATAGGGGCCGAAAAGCACTCCTCAGCATGGTGTCGCCGATACTTACACTTTTCCGCTCCCTGTAGGCTAGGAGCACGCCTCACACGCTGCAATGGAACAAAACTAGCTACTCGAAATAACGAGATACTTCTTAGTTTCACTCTTTTACTCGACCACGTGTTTAGGTTACACTATACTTTACACACACTTGCAACTTGGCCGTAACTCTTTCCCCGTGTTCTCCACTACTTAACTTTAATACAGAAAATTACCTAATTAATCTGGAGTTCTCAAAATTGAAGTGACCACTGACCACGTGGTCACGGTAACAAAATGCCTCTGCGGGCGGCTAAGTGTTATATTTACGAACGTATCAAAACAAAATGCTGATCACATTAACGGTATGTGCGAGGGAGGTAACGATGCAAAAGGTTCCGGATAAACTTACTAACAAACAGAATGAACGACAATCAGTTGAAGACAAAGATGTAGGCTACCTCGCAAAACACAACCGGCCGCACTGCACGCTAGAGAACAACTGGGCTGAGAGGTGTGCGCGCTGGCCGCACGTGATGCGTGCCGGAAGCGCTAGCATTGCTCATGGCCACACTTAAAATACATTTACCATACATAATTATTATGATTAGTTCTAGTCTCATTTGTTTGTCTTTAGGTTGCTGTTATTATAATCTACATTAAAACTGTATAGTTATTTCCAGGCTTACTCTCGCTGCTATCACACTTCCCCCCCCCTATCACATGACACGTGTCTGCCGTTCAGGCTTTGGTCTCGGGCCTGAGGAGGTACGACGTCAATTTATAAAGTGCACCTGCAACTAACTACTTGTGCTTTACCTGGAATGTGTTCAATATGAAAGTTATATGCTTGTAATGTTAACATCTATTTAGTAATCCTGCCATGTAAAAGTTTGCATGTGTTTTGGGCTGTTCAGGTTTTAATTTAAAACAGTGCAAAAAAAGAGAAATTACATAGCAATTTTACTACGAATTGCATGAGAAATTGTCAACCCTTTAGACACACTAGTCTGAAAGGAAAAAATTAACAAATTAAATTTTCTTTGAAATATATTTACTATCTTAAAAATCAGGTTTGTGGGTAACTGCCCTAAATAAATGACTAACATTTTACAACATTTTTGTACAACTCAAATAAAAGATTTGTTTTAATTTACAATGGTATATGGTTCGTGAATGTACATGCAAGAGTATATTTGTTCGGCTTGAATAACTGAACATGGATTCCATGGGGAAAGTGAACATAGGAGAGATAATTTTTTACATTCAAATATCAATGTTTATGTCATGAGCAAATAACTAAAAGTACAAATGTTAAAAGTCTTAAAATGGATTTTAAAGTGTTTTGTCATTTAATACATTTTCTTAATTTTAGAATCTATAATATTGTACACCATTTTATGAAATATTTTGAGCAATTTGGCAGCTCTGTATTGGTTATACACAATGTCTAACATTGTGAATTGGAGGAAATATTGTATGAACGATTTCATCATATTTAAGGTAAGATTGCTAAATAAATGTTTATGTTGCAAATAATGTTTGTGACAACCTTAAACTTTAAATGTACATACTTGGGTAAGATAGTAATTCCCACTGCTGGAGACATTTGTTGGCAACCCTACATCTGTTGTAGTTCAACAGTGTTGTGGCAAGACGTTGGATATAAAAGTTGTTTGTTGACATTCCTGGAATTACTTGGATGGTCCTCCAGACTTCTCATTTACTGTTCTCAATTGAACATGGTAAATGCCTGGCTGGATCTAAGAACTATTACTACAGCATTATCACTTTGTTTTCTTTGTTCTGCTTGTTTTGTCGGTAAAGTCGCTGAACGAGTTGAGTAGTATTCACAAGTTGTATTGTCGTTCAGTGTGTATTTCGCAATTATAGTTGTCAGCTGTGCAGCTATTTAATACAACTGGAGTTTCGAGTTATGAAGTAAGACTAGGCCAAAATCGTGAATACAGGTTACGTGAAGTGCTTGTCTTGGACTTTAAGTGATGCGATCAAAGATTAGTGTTTGCATCAAATATTATTTCTGAAAAATGGAATTCATGTAAAAAAATTACCAATATATATTGCTGACTTCAATACGAAGCACAGATCACACATTTAATTGAGAATATTAGCAACAGGTGATTGTGTTTACATACATTTGTCAAATAAACGTGCGTTGAAAAGAAATGTACAATCGCACCAAAGGTCGTTGAACTTGAGTTGTGTTTTTTTTTTTTTTGTTCTGGCAAACCAACAGACAATTGACACACAATATTGTTACATTTTGGTGGTGCGTAAACTTGAAAACAACTTGAGGAAACAGTGGAATCTCTCCTTGCCACAAGATGAAATGCCTTCACATCCAAAATGCACTGCAAAGGTGAACAGTCTATCGCAAAATGTGAATCCTCTCCTCTCTTGTCGAGTGAACAACAGTTGCATCACATGAAAGAGTTAAGGTTATGTATCAAGTGCTTGAGAGGAGAACATTTCTTCAAGAGTACAATTCGAAATTTACATGTCACACTTGTAAGAAGCATCATCTGTTCCCCAAGTACCAATCAAAATGAAGAGATGGCTTCACTTAGCAAAGTCCTTGCAGATCCAAAGTTCAACAAAGTGCAACAAGTTGATAAGTTTTTAGGCGCTGAAGTTCTGCAGGAGGGCCAATTCAAAGAGCACCTGAAGACCTTGTTGCCATCAAAAACCCTAATTTGAGGATGCAGTACCACAACTTAGCCTATTTACAGGAGTATCTTGATTAAGGCAATATAGAATTGCTAAGGAAACTTCCACTGGGAGGTTCAGATTGTTATTTTGTCTCGCATCACTCTGTAATTCGCCCTGATAGTGTCAGTACCAAGCTGAGAGTGGTGCTCAATACATCAGCCCAGACTTCCAAAGGTATCTCCCTTAATGATCAACTACTGGTTGGTCCTAAACATTTACCAGACCTTGTAACTGTTCTACTTCACTTTCATATTCATTTGGTGGCGCTTACTGCTCATGTGCGACCAATGTGCCGCCAAATCCTAGCATGCACTGAGGATTGTATGAATCACAAAATTTTCAGGAGGGTCTCTTCTCAAGAACCGTTGCTTCTGTATCAATAGTTATCTGTATCATAGTGATGTTTGCTATTTCGCCATTTCCCTATCATGACATTAGAGTTACCAGTTAGCTGTGGATGAAGGGTACAAGTTTTCAATGACAGCTCAAAATATCATGCAAGTTATTTACATTGACAACATATTAATGGGAGCAAACTCTGTTGCCAAAACCCTTTGCTTGCAGTTAGAACTCGGAAACCTTTTTTAAGCAGGGGGATTTAGGTTTCATAAAAAGACCAACATCACGCCGTTAGGAATAAGTTGACTTTGTTCATCAAACAATTCATGTAGTTATTGCTAATTCTCAGATTTCAAAGCTGATTCTGTCAAAGTACTGGGAATTTTGTGGAACTCCACCAGAAATTGTTATTCATGTTTGTCTCAACCACCTCCAGTTGTGACCTGTACCAAGAGGACAGTTTTGTCCACTGCAACCAGAATATTCAATCCTTTGGGTTTAATAACACTAGTGACTCTGTTTGCTAAATAACTTATTCAAGAGCTCTGGTCATTACAATTGGGTTGATGATACACCCCCTGAAACTTTAATGAAAAGGTGGAATATATTACAAAGTGAACTAGATGTACTTTCCAAAGTGATGGTTCCTCGCTGTGTAGTCTCCTCAGAAGCCAACATGTACAAACTGCAATAGTTTGCTGATGTGTCAGAAAAGGGATACACTGTGGTTGTGAGCCAAATAATATGGTCAGCGAGTAGTGTCTCTCGTCTTTGTGAAATTCAAAGTTGTACCACTTAAGGCTCTCACCTTACAAACATTGAAGTTATGTGCTGCTCAGTTACTTGCCAAGTTGATGAAGATGGTTTGTTAAGTTTACACCGCCATTCTTCCTGAATTGAAAATGTTTGCATGGTCCGACTTGACGGTGGTATTAGCCTGAATTTGTTCTGTAGGAAAGGAATGGAATACTTTTGTGCGGAATTGAGTCTGCGAGATTCAGTCTCTTATGCTGATGGCCTATGTCTGATCCCATGAAAATCCAGTGGACTGTGTATTTCAGGGATTGCTGCCTTCTGAACTCCCTGAACACAGTTTATGGTGGCAAGGACAACCTTGGCTAGACGATCATTCAAGCTCTGTAATTGACAAGGTGATGGAGGAGCGTTTAAGTATACAAGAAGTTGAGTCTGAAAGAAAACTATAGGCGTTTTCCATCTCGGTACCAAAGGGGGAGAAATTTCCTTTCACCAATTACTCATAGCTTACTAGGTTGCATAGAGTGGTGGCTTACTGTTTTCGGTGTGCTGAGAACCGCAGCATGAAGCTCAAAAAGTGGCCACTTACTACTTTGGAGTTACAGCAAGCTATGTTAGCATTGATTGATTTTGTTCAAGCTACCAGTTTTAGAGAAGAGATGCAGAATTTTCAGTCTGGGAGACCCTTCACAACCGATTATATGGGCTGAATCTTTTTGTTGGTGATAAGGGGTATTTGCATGTAGGAGGGCATTTGCAAAATTCTACTCAAGATGACCAAATAAAACATCCAATTTTGTTGCTTGCGAAGCATCGATTAACAATGTTGCTGATTGTCGGTGTTCATCAGAGACCTCTTCATGCAGATCTTCTTCTGGTTTGTTAAGTTTTGAGACAGAAATACTGGACACTGGGTGCTCAGGCCACTATTTGGAATCGGTTGAGGCAATGCAAAAAAAGGTTTTCACCGTTCATCAAGGACTTCTGCGTCACTCATGGGTGACTTAACTTAACTGCAGGGTACACCAAGCCCGTGTCTTCCTGAATGTTGGTGTTGATTATGTTGGACCATTTGTTGTAACATGGGATAACTGATAGGTGCAAAATAATATAAATTGTACCACTGTCTTTTTGTGTGCATATGAACTAAGGCTGTACACCAAGGACTTGCAACTGGGTAGTCAACTGATCACTTCCTGGCAGCAATGAAAAAGTTGATAAGCTATTGAGGAGTCTGTGCCCACGTATATTCAGACCAAGAAACAAATTTTGTTGGAGCCAGGTCTGTTCTTGGAGGATTGTACAGTTTCCAGAGCACTGCTGGCTACAATGCCAACTCTAATAGCTTCAGAGGGAATCCAGTGGTACATGAACCCTCCAGCCGCCCAAAGCTTTGGTGGGCTTTGGGAGGCTGGTATAAAGTCAGTGAAGAAGCACCTGGCACATGCGATTGGAAATCAAACTTTAATCTATGAAGAGTTGAATATGGTGTTCATTCAGGTCAATGCAATTTTAAATTCATACCCCCTGCATGCCATCAGTGATGATCCCAAGGATTTCACAGCTTTGACGCCTGCTAATTTTTTAATAATGGAACCTTTAACCACTATTCCTGAACCAGATCTGAGTAATGTTTCTATTTCAAGTTTGAGCCAGTGGTCTTCAACAGATTTATCAGACCTACTAGAAACCATGGAATTGAGACTACTTGCATGCAACACAACAACTTGCAAGCCATTAGTCTTCCAGGTTATCCACTGCATGTTTCAAGTGGCTCACATGTGCCTTCTGCACGATACACCCACTGTTTGGATCTGCACAAAGAACGGTATTCGGCCCAAGCAATTTAACAACATCATAGGGACCTGCAAAATGGGTGAGAAGCTTACTACCTCGATCGTCAGGACAAGAAGCAAGGCAAAAGGACTTACAATAAACAGACTGCCCAACCTGGTAGTCGGCCGGAACCCGACCAGCATTATATAGCGCCTTAAGGCCCGCCCGCTCGTCATACAGACGTGCCAGCACATCGGCGGTCAGTCACTCTCTAGTGACATCCGATATAAGAACTGCAGATAACGGCACACCCTAAATATTCAACAATGGATGCAGAACATCTCGCCGAAAACAATGCAAGTTGGACTATGTCCTGTCACTCCAGATACTGCAGGATTAAAGCCTAAGTTTATTAGATCCAGGTCCTGGTCCCAATAAGTCTGCTGGGAGTGGTACAGAGCAGTCAAGGTACACTTCAAGTTCCTGTTAAACCGCTCGATTCTATTTTCACAAGGGAAATACGGACTAGATATAAATTGTGACATGCCCCATTGGAAGCACATGTCACGGAACTGAACTGACACAAAATAAGATGCGTTGTCCGTTACTAAATTAACCAGAGGTCCAAACACTGACCACACCCGGTCGGACAACACTATCGTGAACTCTCAGCTCTTCAAAGACCTTAACATTATTAAAATGAGAAAACATCCAACAATATCAGAATGTACAGGTTACCCTCGGTAGATATAACCAAAGGGCCAAACACTTCAAAATGCACCGTCTCCCAATTGTATGAAACGGAATCTACGGTGTACAGTCCAACTCTAGAATTTTGCGCCGGTTTAACGCGCAAACACAAGTCACATCGTCAGACGTATTGACGCACATCTTTATTCACGGCGGGCCCATGGAAACGTCCGCACAGTTTCTTCAGCGTACCCTGGCGTCCCAGATGACCTCTAAAGGGAGAGTTTGGTAGTAGGATAGTAATTCAGCCCTACAACGTACAGGAACTATCAGACGTTTTACGCTCCCTCTGCATCCCACGTAGTACAGAAGTCAGTCTTCAACAATGTAAGGGACTTCATCTCTGCGTTGGATCGTGACGACATGATCATAACACACCGGAAGGGAGGTCTGAGCGTCCTGAAGTCTCACATCGAAACTCTGGCTGGTAGTAAAGGCAGCGCTTAAGGTTCTGAAGGATGTAGGTCTAGAAGGCTCGACAACAAAATCGTCGGGATCATACATGTGCGACATAGCATCAGCTGCGGCATTATCTGACCCTGGTACATGTTGGACAACAAAACTGAATCGCATCAGCCGATAAGCCCATCGACCTGATTTACCAAAATCGTTAGCATGCCCCAACAACAACGAAACTGCTTGGTTGTCAGTACATAGATCGAATTCCACACCACTTAGAAAGGAGTCAAATTTGGCCGTCCCCCAGACGCACGCCAGGGCCTCCTTTCCATACAAGCTCAACCGACGTTCACCGTCTGACAACGTACGGCTGGCAAAACATACTGTACACAACGTGTCATCCCGCCACTGGCTCAATGCTGCACCGAGCGCAACACTGGAAGCATCCACATGAAGCACAAACCTTAGATTGATATCACCCATATGCAAAGATGGAGCAATAGCCAAGGCTGTCTTCAGCTTAACAAAACTGATCTCCTGTTCTTCGCCCCACACAAAGGCTACATTCTTATGCTTCAGGGAATTTAACGGTGCGGCAAGCTCCAAAAAGTGAGGAACAAAGCAGGAGTAATAACCCAACAGGCGCAGGAAACGTGAAACACCACGGACACTCTTCGGGCGCGGGAACTCAACAACAGGACGGACACGCTCAGGGTCCATAATTAAGCGCCCTTCGGACACAACATACCCCAAAAATTTCCCTGACGACAACCATGTGACCTTTCAAGGTTTGACTGTAAGGCCGGCAGAGCGCAACTGAGCCAAAACCAGGCGCAAATGCCCCAAGTTCACCTCAAAATTACTGCAGTATACAATGATATTGTCTATGTAATTACAGACACATTTAAACTTAAGGTCTGACAATGTGTGGTCAAGTACACGTGACAAAGCCTGCATCCCAAACTTAGCTCCCATGGGAATGCCATTAAATTCTAAATGTGCCCAGGGCGTTCGAAAAGCGGTGTACTTCTGACAATCAGGATGCAGAAGACGTTGATGGAAACTAGCATTGAGATCTATCACCGAACATACACTAGACTTCCCAAGGTGCTGAAGAGCAGCATCCTCAGTAGGAGCGGGAAAAGTGTCAAGGAAAATCTTCTCATTGACCTTCGACATATCGGTGATCATCCGATGACCGCTGTCTTTCTTTGTCACCAAAAAAGGACTTGCATAATCCGAAGTTGAGAGCAAAATTATACCTTCATGAAGCAGTTCGTCCACAATTTGGCGCATGATGGCCAACTTAGGAGGATTGTAAGAATAAAATGGTACTCTAACCGGCACATCATCAGTTACAGCAAATTTGTAGGGTAAGACAACACACCTACCGATGCGTGTAGTAACAACATCTGAATATTCACTTAACAAATTCTCCAAGGCTTCCTCCAGAGAGGGACTTGGCACAGCAACACATCCGAACGGGGTAAGAGTGGACGCCTTAAACTTACACAATAGACAAATAACCTGAGGGGCAAATTTGAACGTAAGATGTGCACCATACACGTCAACCACTGCACAAGTGTGATACAAGAGATTTACTCCTAACACAATTTCAGCAACCAGCATTTGAATGATCCCAAAACGGTACATCCAAGAAAATCTATTGATCTTGAAGTGCATCATGATAGATTGGATGCACTTTACAACCTGCCCGTTTGCCACACACAGCTCCAGTGAGGAAGAGTCATCAATCCTAGAATTTAATGAGGATCACATGCCAACAAGAATTCCCACAACTATTTGCGCACGAAACAATGTCAGGCTCCAGTATCTATTAAAGTGGCAGGAAAAATGCCATGAAAAGACACTGACACAAAACAATCAACACGCGTCACCTGATAAACCAAACGCCGCGTGTTCTTTACGCGCAAAGGGGTGGCGTACTTCAGTTTCCCAGACACTGAAATGTTAGATGCCCCTGTCAACCACAGCGAAAACACGCACTTAAGCAGCGTTCCACTTCTTGGAGCATACAATTTTGGGCTACATGTCCACACGAACAAAAGTTAGTGCAACGCAACATGGTACGCTCAGCACTCGAGTTGGTTATGGGTGCTAAGGCTACCTGCCTCGCAACGCTGGCTGACCACAACGCATCTGACTCTGTCCACGTGTCACTGAATAACGCCCGACGTTAGATGTGACAGCGCAATAATTCGCAATGGTCTGTACAACTGACCCACAGTTCAACACATCTGGATTAACGGGAAAATGATGGTGATAATCTGCCTCCAAGGACAGTTGCCTATCCAACTCCAGAGCTAGCTGACGCAACTCATCTACAGTAACAGGAGTAGCACAAGGCACCCAATGATCCATTATACCCTGCACCAACTTAGACACTGGCCGCTTCAAGTTCATTGCGCGAGCGCAATTCAGGAGGCAACAAACGTATGCTGTGACAGATTCCTCCGGTTGCTGATACCTGTCAATGTATCGCTTTTTAACTGCCGACCACTCAGACTTAACACCAGTACATTCTTATAGTTGTAATTTGAAAGCTTAATAACTGGCAACAGTTTGCACAATATGTGCCAACATCATACTTGCCTGTGTCCCGATCCTAGCCGATAAACACGTCAAAGAGAGACTCTCCTGGTTGTCACACTGCAATCCATGATACACATCATCTACAACCAACAAAAAACAAATAACAGAGTCTGGGTCCACTGCTTTCAAAAGCGGTATAGACATAACCCTCTCCATTAGCACTGTCTGCTGTGCAGTAACAGGACGGTCAAAAGCAAAAAACTAAGCCTCCCAAATTAGCGTCATTAATAATGTGCAATGAATTAACGTACGACATAGCGCAAATATGCAACGCTGTGATACCCTCACTCCGTTCAAATGCAACTCCGGCATTTGACAGATAATTACATAGCTCCAGATAATTGTACTGCAACACAAAATCTGGAACACTCGTCATGACGCATGTTAATATTTGTAGCAGCAAACAAAAAAAAAACTAACCTCATCCGCACGTGGCCACTCAAAAAATCCAAATATATCTGACTATTTATCGCAAAATGTCCTGTATACGTCAACTTTGGATCAAAAATTAAACCAAACGCAATTTGCCTTGGCACACAGCCGTAGCAGTCGCGCAGAAAATTGTGTCTCACACCACCGACACAATTGTACAATACAAACGGCTGTGAATCTAGGATTAGAAACAAGTTTCTCGTGCCAAGGCAAACAACCCATAAGGTGATGTAATATCTCACATTGGGACTAGGTAAAATAGTATCTAGCAATTACTGAAGTAAACTCGTTAAACTGTCTATTAAGGCTACGTTCTTTAACCAGAAATTACACAGTATCATTAATTACAAAAGTCGATCCAAATTACGGGGCATTAAAATCATACAACTCTACAAAGCATAAATACATACCACACTGAAAAGTTAAACGGGGCGTCAAAAATATCGCAGCTGAAATGGTACCACATTACGAAAAACTGAGTTAATTACATGAATGTAGTAACAGAACGCGAAAACTAAAGGATAATGGGAAACTAAATATCAAATTAAAGCTTACCTAAACAAATACCAGAAGACACGGGTGCAGCGTCGGCCACGAATTGATCTGTAAAACCATGCTGGACGAGGAGCAGAGGCAGAGTGCCCGGAGGCAAGTGCCGATGGCACGGACTAGCCGACAGGGAGGGGAAGGGGAAAGGCGTGGGAAGGCACGAAGACGGCCGAGGCCGCCTGAAGTTAAGCAAACGTATGACGTCGGTAGAGAAGAGGGGACTGACGAGTTCATTGGTGGGGACTCGTAGGCGCACATTTCAAGTCTGTAGAGATTCTTCTCAGAAATCAGTATGGTCAAAAACACAAAATATCATGAAGTCCTGAGGAAACATAATGAGGGTGAGCTGATCCTGCTCAAGGAAAACAATAATATTTATGTAAGTCACTATTAAGAAGGGAAATTGAAGACTTAACATTCATAAGGGGCTAAGTGCCAAAAGGTAAGTTTCTAAATAATGACGAAAACAGTATATTGCGACAAACAAATGAACAAGGAATTATCCAAATGCGTTCACATATTTCTTACAATAGGAAAGTAGTAAATACAAGCAATCGAACAGTAATCAGTACAAAATACTTATGAACATCAATAAATTTTTTTTCAATGGACTAGAATGTGTTGATGTTACTCCATTCATCTAATTGTGCTGATGTACGGGGCGCATGAATATCACTAGGAGATAGGTATGTCTTCAATCTAATGTTTTGGCATCTTTCTATTTACCTAACTAATTTTTGTCGAAAATGGTACTTAGCCCCTTAGTCCTTAATTATAAAACTTAAAATATGTTACAATTTTATTTACTTTAATTTTTTAAGTACCATAAAATAAATTTTTTTAAAACTGTCATGTCACAATATGTTGTATAATTACACAAATGGAATAAAATGGAGAGAAAGTAAGAGATCTAATGTTTCATAAAATATAACTACATAAACAGTTCGTAATTGTTATATTATAAAAATTAGCTTATACGTATTTTACTGCATTATTTTTCAAAAAACATGGAGCATCAATTTCAGCCCAGTCACATGAAAATTATTTACAAACCATGAAACCAATTACTTGTTGGGAAACAAAACCCTGTTCCCAGAAAAAGTAGTACAATATGTTTATCTGTGGTTAGTAAAATAATTTTTGCAATAGATCCAAAAAAGTATCAACATATGTGTAGCAAAATGTTATGGAAAGTACTTACAATTCATAGAATAGTTGAAATTGTGTTTTCAGAAACATAGTGCAATCTGTCATTTGTCTCAGTTTAGAAAAATAACTCTGGAGTAGTATCTGAAAGAGAAAAAAACTAGTATAATCATATCAATGTGTCAAAAAAAAACGTTTTCACTGTTCATGAAACCAAATTATTGGAAAACAAATCAAATTTTTTTCTGAAATATTAATACATCCATCTGTATCGGTAATCATGTTCTTTTCTGCAGAATTTCCCAAAACATTGTAGTGTATGTGTTTTGATTGTAGTGTAGGTTACTAGATATAATACAGGCAGAAGTTGGTAAGCTTGAAGAATGTGGTGAGGCAGATAGACAAGTGAAGGAGTGAGGCCGATGGGAATGGCGGTTAGCAAGTAAGTGGTTGTAGACGTACGATTCGTGAATAAAGGTAACGATGTAAAAAACATCATACAATTTGTACATACATGTCACAACAATTGAGGGGTTTCAGGCAAAAACAGGACAAAACACAAATGCAAGATTGTTGGTAAAATGAAAAACACATTCCTAGCTCGAAAATATGTGATAAAAATTTATGAAAAAGTTCTAGCTATTGAGTGAAGTCTACTTCATCTGTACTTAGCAGTAAATAGATGCTAAATTAATTAGTACAGTTCTGAGCAATGCAAAAGTACTGGACTTGCCCTGGTTTTGGTGGAAAATGAATTATTGGTAGAGTTTTTGCCATTGTAATTAATATAATAAAGCAGCAAATACAGTTGAAAATGTATTTTATGTCAAGAATAGTGTACTTATTCAGTTTGTGAGAAGGAGAACATGCACACATGTAGTTGTATGTCACTAATCAGCACAATCACTACTGTCATCATCAGTGGATATTTCCATGGCATTCTTTGAGTCTTGTGTCGTTTCTTATGGTAACCCATGGATCAAATATTCATATATATTCCAATTCTCCACTTTCACATAAGGCAATAGTTTTTTTGCAGGTGCTACTTGGAGGGATGCTGCATACAGTGGTGGTATGTCTAATTTTGTTGTAATAACACCCTTCAAAACTGTACTGTACATGTTTGCCGTGGCCCAGTGTGTGTATCACGTACCCTAACATTTTGTCATGTTCTGTAATTATACAACATTTGTGCAGACTTCAGTTTTAAGAAGGTTTCTTTCTTGCGGCTTTGCTGATGCTGTCCCACTCTTCAGGAAATTAGGAAATTAAGCACAATCAGTGTGTCATTTCTTTATTACAATGAGGGAAAAGTCCTGGTCATTGGGTGAGCAGCTATGACCTCTCACAGGAAACTTTTACATGACTGTTTTGAATAGATGGAAACAGTGTAAGACCTACTAGTACAAAAAGGAAGCATACCATAGTTTAGTTTTTGTTTTGTTTACAAAAACAATGAGTGATTAAGACCAGATCATCTGTGGCTTTATTTCTGTCATTAATATATTTCAGTAACATAGATGTATTCTCATTGCCACCTTTTTTTTCCATTACCTTTGTGATATGTAAACACTGTAACACTATCACTCCCCAAGTT
The DNA here is from genome assembly GCA_003012365.1 of Medauroidea extradentata. Taxonomy (NCBI): domain Eukaryota; kingdom Metazoa; phylum Arthropoda; class Insecta; order Phasmatodea; family Phasmatidae; genus Medauroidea; species Medauroidea extradentata. The sequence goes on from PNEQ01119581.1 coordinate 88,474, forward strand.
ATGAATGCTATAGACATTGTACCACAGTTTACATCTGTAAAACACTGAATTTGTGAATTTGTTTTTAAATAAGACAGTGGCAAATTCTGAATATAGTCATAATTCAAGCAGAAAATATTACCAGCCCTAGCTTTTTTCAGAATGTAGTTTTCTTTTTTTGTAATACTTCTGCTTTGAGCAAGTGAAGACTTTTTTCTGCCAAGAGTTAGTTTTTCCTCTCAATAGTACATTCCGGATTACGTAACTTGATCTGAAATGTGTCAAGAGTAAAACAGGTGTCAAAACGTGGGAATCCGAAATTTACATTGAACTCATTAAAAACACTCCAGTATACTTTATAAAGAACATTAACATGATTAGTCTGAAGGAAAAGCTCATTCATTATTGAAACTGTTATGTTATCTGCCAGATATTTTCGGTCTGGGTTGTCTCTCAAAGAGTAATGAGATGAATGGGCTAGAAATGACTGAATGGGCTGCACTTTCAAGTCATGAATAGATTTGGGATATTTCGTAAGTCTGTTGTAATGTTCGCCTCTTTGATCCTTCTGTGATTTCCCAGATGTAAGCAGACTTTGTTGAATGTAATATACCGTACCTTTGGTTATTCCTTGCAAACTTATGAATGCTTGACAACAAACTGGAGAGTCTTTACCATTTACATGGACCTTACATGAGAAGGCAACCGAATGATTTTTCCTTGTCCCATCATCTGGTTTCCTCGGACGTCGCAGTGCAATGTGTCTGACAAATGAGTCAAGCAAGATGGGAATCCTGCTCAGTTTCGATGCTTAAACAATTTAACTGTACGAGTAGGTTTTGTTTCCCTGCTTTGTTTACCTTATCAAAGCAATGGAACTTGTCCCTTGTGGAAGAAGCTTATATCTGAAATTGGACAGATCTGGGACTGATCTGGACCAAGAAATAAATTAGTGAATATTCACCTATTTCTGAATGACAGATCAGGCCCAGACACACTTTTTTCATATGGGGTAACACCTGAAACACACAAACGAAACAGAATACTTTAAGTAGTTTGAATGTTGCTTTTGCCTGTAAAAACGGTAGTGTTCCTATTTATCATTGCAGTTTTTTTATAAACTGTGAAAATTGTGGGTTACACTTCACTGAGATGAACTGCTGCCCGCTGGCGAGTGTGTAAAATGTTGATGGGTGTTGTAAGTTAAATATTTTGAGTACAGTCTGTTTTACACATGTAGGCTAGTATTATTTCAAGTATGTATAAAATAATGCTAGTCAGATACAACTAACCTGCAATTGGGTCATGTGGTTCTTGGGTTCATATGTTTGCCCAAATGATTAATATGACTCTTGCCTGCAACTTTAAGTTTCTTCACAATGCTTTCTTTTCTCTCAGTTCTCTCCTTGCTCTTAGGCCAGTTTTTGTTGTCTTCGGTGACCTCTCTGCATGCTAAATATTGTATATATATTACAATAACAGGAATGAACACTCCAACACAACATATCAGATGTAAAAGAAGCTTTGTAGGTAATTCCATACGAGAAGACAATAAAAAGGCATGATAACCAGATTAGTCTGTAGTCCAAGTAAACAGTATCTGTCAGCTTCGAAAAGAAGTGCTTGATAGCAGTGCAAGAATACGAAATACAGACACTACAACCTTTTAAATACCAAGTTACTGTATGCTAGATAACAGCAGGGTAAACGAGATAACACGACTGTGGCACTGAAATGAAAGAGAAATTAAAAGAAGCAGACGTGTATAAAAGTTCGGGGCCCAAGGCAAGCGGCATGACGTAATTGTGTATACACGTCAGAGGCCTGGCAACGACCAATATTTCCTGTCGAATATACTCGTTTGTGGCAATGAAAGGGTTAACATTACCATGTTTATATATTTAATCAATACTAGCAAGGTTTTAAGACTAGCACTAATGTTACATTATAGCCTACCACTGTAACACACAAAACAAAAACAATTATCATTATCCTACCTCCTCACTTATATTATACCAAAAAAACAGTAATTAAGTGACAAGTCAAGATTTTTAACAAGTTACTTGAATTAATAAAAACAATTTTTAATGGAAGAGCAGAAAATGTTTAAAAAGAAAAAATTGTAAATTTTTTTTACTACGAAAATCCTATTAATCAATCAATAAATATTTAAATTATTGACTACATTGTATCTCATCTTATAATCAATATGATGATTGTGTTATTATAGGGACTTGTTTTTTTTCTTATTTTATTGTACTTGCATTCTCTTTTTCTTACTGTGTTCGTAGTTGTAGTTTTTGCATTGTATTTCTCTCAGTACCATTGACAACACCTACATCACAGAGCACTTTTTTTTGCTCAAAAATGGGATCTAAAGTAAAGGTAGCAAAGAAAAAAATAAACATACCAAAACACCTGCTATGCAAAACATCAAACAGTTGTTATAAAATTATTAATACATTGAACCCAATCACTATACTTTGCAAAAGTGAGCTTAAGTACACTGATTAATATATAAAAATATACATTCAAAATATTTACTTTAAGTGGTAATATTTGCCATTAACTGTGTTTTATACACCAATTATATAATGGAAATTACATATTTTTAAACACAGTTTGCTTAACTTACATTTTAGATTTGTCACTACACATTTAAAGCAGCCTATTTTGGTGCTAATGTCTATCATATAAAACAAAGAACTAAATCATGGTCTTGAATTGCTGTGTCTCACCGTATTCCTGTTGTATTTTTTCTCGCATTGGATTATGTTTCAAATGAGTATCACAAATTGACACATGGTACAATACAGAGACTGAAGGAGAATTCTGTAAAGAGCCGCATATCTAGCCAAAGAAAGGAAGCGAGAAAAACTCAAAAGAATAAAATGGAGAACAATGCTTGGAAAATGTAAATAATTACAAATGGAAAAACGGTAAAAAAGTTATAGAAAGGATATTACAGCACAGGAGGAAGCAGAAACAGGGTGGTAATACATCAAATAATGATTCCCAACCCTTTTTCTTGAAAATGGGTTCTTACAAATGTCCGCAGTCTTTTGGTAAAGCTGTAAGTAAGGTAGAAAAGTCTTCTAGTCGGTCCCAGTGAGAAGGTGGTTGTTGTATGTAAACTGATTATTGACATAATGGGTCTTACAGCACTTAAAGAAGGGACATTTCCTGTAAGAAAAATTTCTTATCAATATCAGCTGATGTTTGTTGTGTACAATATATTTTTTAGCAATGATGAGATTAGCTATGAAATGCCAGATGTTATATCTGCCAAAGTTTCAGCTGGCAAATAGACATAAAAACAAAAAATGCATATAGTGTTAGCTGCACAGGAAGAATAAGAACTGTTTTAAAGAACATAACTGTGACATTTAAGTTGGCAAATCAAAGTTTTATTCATTAAGACCTCATCACATACATCAAGTTTTGGATATGGCTTATAATATGTGTGCATAAATATCATTCCAATTTTGTTTATCTCCACGAAGCTACTGCTAAAGCATTACCCAACTTTCCTAAGGCTTGTAAAGAATTACTGGCACTGTTATGTTGTGATGTAGCTGATGAGAAGTGTATGATGAGTAAATGCAAAAAATGTTCCACAAATTATATATACAACTTCTGTAACCTATCAATAATTAATTAAAGCAAATTATCGGCTGAAAACACTGGGTTGAACAAGGCCATCCAATATTACAGGCTGTTAGTGATACTTGTGAAAAAGCCATTGAAAAGCTAACAGGATCAGTTAAGTCTCAATACTTCAAAAAGTAAAAAAAAAATCTAAGTTATGGTGATGCAGATGGACTTCACAGAAAACTGTTCTCTGGTCGTACAAAATGCTCACTGGTCACATTATCAAGTGACCATTTTCACATGTTGTCTGTAGCTGTTAGAAAATTGTGTTCAGTCATGTGTTGTAATCATTGATAATCTCTGACATAGCAAATTCTTTAGGTGCTCTTTTTTCGAAGAAATCATAGAAGACATAACACAAAACTATAAGTCACAGTACATCTTTATTGACACTTGTGCAGGCCAGTTTAAAAATAGGTTTATTTTGTGGAATATGCATTTCATGAAATAGGATTTTGGGCAAATTGAAGGGCAATGGAACTTTCTTCCAGTATCATAAGGAAAGGAGGCTATGGACATAATAGAAGGACTAGTGAAAATAACTGTATGGACTAGAGTGAAATCAAGAAAGGTTGCAGTGTGTAAGAATTTGATTTTCACTTATATGTTAAGAAAACTGTGAAAGGAGTAACCAATTGTATGTCTACAATAATCGAATTAAAATTAAAGAGTCCTTCCTCTTCAAACAGCAGGGAAAAATTACCTTCCATTCCTCACATATCCCTGTACAACCACTTCTTCAGACCTTATGATGAAAACAATCTTCTGATTGTCGAAACATAGTGTTCGGAAATTGAAAAAATTTGCAGTATGAAGGAAGACACAAATGAAGAACTTATTCGTGTTCAAGAGATCAACATGAAAACGTCATTTTATAATGAAGCATAATCTGAAGATGAGACTAAAGATGAAGAAGCTGAAATCAGTTCCCTGTGTGTACGAGATGATTGTTTTGTGGAAATTCGCAGTAAACATAATTTCAAGAAAAAGTATTGCTATGTAGGCAACTGTCAAGGGCCACTTGAAGAAAACAACGAAGCCCAAATTATGTTTCTCAAATTATGTGGGGGAAAATGAATTCAAATCAGATGAAAGTGATGAAAGTTTAGTAAACATTGAACAGTTGATTGCCAAACTGCCTACTCCAATCATCAAAGTTAGGGGTCAGAACTGGGTTGTGTACAAATTCCCATCCAGAGTAAATGTTGGAAGTTTTTGAAGCAATATACAATTAAAATTTGGATGTGGTAGATATACTTAAAATATTAATTATAAAGTTTATTACAGATATGAGTGTAAAACTTTAATGTACTGCAGCATAGGTAGTTCTTTTTATTCTTATTACAAATTTTTCGCTTGAATAAACATAGCAGGTGGTAGTGGTACCTACTTGTACCTAACCACTATAGTATTATTGTTTATATTGCATATTCTCAAGAGCCCATGGCATCACATGCAGTAAAGAGAGTACTCTTGTCACTCTTTGAAAGAGTTTTAAGCAGATGGAAATTAATAAAAAGTCAAACTTCGGTGAATGGAACTTTTACTTCAGCGCAAAAATATAAGACATCACAATACAAAAATGTTCCACCTGTGTGCTACTCAAATAAGTAGGTTAACACTGCATGTTACCTTATTAAAAAAAAAAAGTTCCTTTGGAGCTCGAGTACATCACGTCCAACCGAAATGCCTCAGCAAAAACTTGCACCCAATCACCACGCCATTAGTTTAACAAATGCATCGCAACTGCTAATTAGCAGTGACGAACAGAAAGTGAAGCTATTTTAGCATGTTAAACAGTTCTTGCTGTCGCATGGGCCACCCAACCACGTGGGTAAACCCCTATTTCACGAGCACAGCTCCAACACGTCCTCATCGCTGGACTGGTCAAGCAGAACTGGGGAGAGTCCAAGGCACACACAGCTGACCAGTGTACCATGGCCTCCAACCCAGCACACTAATCCCTTAGGATTCACATATGTGAACTACTACTTGCAGCAAGGGTCATGGATCGGGGTCATGGTGGAGGCGAAACCTTTCACATGCATGAACAACTTCTCAGCTACCTCCTCTCCTTTAAAATGTAGCACAAGTGACTAGACCACTAGAAAGGCTAGCTCCGGTGAATAATTGCATTGAGCACCCAAAAAATTTAAAAAAAAAAAAAAAACTTGTCCACAATTGAAAACAATTCATTTAAATGTCTTTAAAATTTTTACAATGTATTTATGAACTGTCCTGCAAATGATGCTATCTGATAATTTTCTTTATGTCTATTTTATTTCAAGAAATTATGAAACAATTACTGTTCATTGTTAACAGAAAAATACAGGGCAAAAGTTAGTATGTGAGAAACTTTATAGTTTTACAAGATACAGGAGAGGGAGAGCAAACAGCAGATGAAAGAAAGAAGAAACTCTAAATTTAATTTATGCCCCACCCAAAAAATTCTGTGAGAGAGTTCTTTGGTGGCAGGTAAAAGATGGAGAGAGGATATTTCACACATGTGTGATCTAGATCAGCTACCATACCACAATTTGTCCCTCAATTTATCTACACAGTACTTTCTATGTTAATATAAATTCTGTACACTGTATTTGTAGCAACATTTCACTTTCGGTGTTAGTTGTTGCTTTATACGAAAGTAAATAATTTCAAATACAAAAAAAATTACAAGCTATCATTTAATTTCCAACATTCTACACATGTCTTAATTCCTCCGACTTATAGTAGCATACCACAACAGCATAAAGTTGAATTGTTTACATTTAAATGGTGGTTGTTTGGTTTTACTACTATGAACTATTTTTGTAACAAATCGAAACAAAGTTGTCACCACATAAACTATAATTTTATATTTGAATGCTTTTGACATTAAATGAAACTAATAGCCTTAGGCCTACATCCAGTAAGATAAAATGTTACCAAGGTCAGCTGAATGCAATTAAAATAAAAATATGCATTCAGCAATATAGCATTTTTTTATGTGAGTTTCATTAAGGATCACAATTTAAAATTTACATAAAAATCATTACTAGATTTTATATCATAAATATAATTTTGAGAAATATGTCAAGACTAAATATCTTTAGACAGTAAAAATATGCCATAGGCCAATATTACTTTGTTATTGCTGAGAACTGATGAAATAATCTATATGATACAATGAAAATTAAATTGTGATGTTAAGCAATATAATGACATTTAACTTAAACTTAGAAGAATTTCTTTCACATTACAGGTCTGCAGGATGACCTTATGCTTCATTTTACTAAGAATTGCATTTGGATAGAGTTAAATGCTCCCCAGCCATCTGCACTTTAGCTCCCATTCAATTTATAATAAATGAATTTAACATATAATTAAAAATATAATACTTGCTCATGTACTAATTAAATTAAACGAATCACTGATATTACACAAAGAAAATTTAACAGTACCATCTTATTAAGTTATTTATAACTTTTTAAATTTTATGACATTATGTTTTCATGTAAAAGTTCCTTAAAAAGTTTCTGATTGAATTCTTCCAAAAGTTATTTGTTCTAAACAACTGTCCGCTATGTTGAGTCAAACCAGCATTTACATGCGTGTAGAATGTTACTTAATATCAATCTAAAGGACAACTTCATTAATTAAGAATTGCTTAACACACTTGATGATAGTGGATACTAACTGTGGCTACAACCCTTTATCTTCACTGAGAATAACAAATTGTTGCTAAAATTGGTCGTTTTTGAAGACGTATTGCAATTGATTGTTTAAAGGACAGAAAGAATATTTTAATGATGGAAAAGTAATATAAGCTCAATAATTTTGATAACACACTAGTCTTATAACTCGGTGCTTAGAAACCACAAACAAAATTCAAGGGTGTGAGTAAGCAATTCTGTATGTATGGTTGGTAGGACTAAGTAAGTGTGATGATGGAAGTGGTAATACTCAGCTCTGTGTGAGATTTGTCATGGTTAAACATGTACGTTGAAATACTCTGTGTACTCACACTCTGGTGCTATTAAAAGTGAGAGAACTGTGGTAATAGTTTTATATTTATTGCCACAGGTTATGTGCCCAGGAATAAGGACACTGTATTTGTCTGAGTTGTGACTATTGAATTGAACCCATTCAATATGGCCGATTGAGTAGAAACAGGAAATTTACAAAAGTTTGCTAGGCAGAATTATTCACAGTGGTAGTTACAGATTGTCTGTGTCCTTAAAGCAAAAGGATTATTTGCATATATAATTGAAGAAACCAAGAAACCGGAGAGTAAAGAAATTGATGCTTAGACAAGAAAAATGTTAATGCCATGTTTGTGCTCACATCTGCCATGGACTTCAAGCACATAGACAATTGCTCCACATTTCTTGAAATCGTGGAAAAACTGGACTCCATTTATCAACAGAAGACAGAGTTCAACAAGATGACGCTGTTAGAAAAATTTCATAGGCCTAAATTGAAAATGTAACTGAGAGAATCTGTGATATGCTACATTTCAAGGACTGAGAATGTGGTGAAGCAAATCCGGGACACATGAGAAACAATCACAGAGACTGCCGTTATCACTAAAATATTATGCACATTTCCAGAGAAATTTAGGAATTTCGGGCAAGCCTGGTTATCAACTGAAGAAAGTAAACAAAAAATATGTAACCACACAACTAGGCTCCTACATGAGGAATCAAACCTGACAACAGTGTGAAGAAAGCTCAAAATCTGCATTGTTTGTAGCAAAATACATATTTAGTAAGAAGAGCAGAATTTGCCATAATTGCAGAAAAGGATACTTAGCCAGGGAATGCAAGGAACCCTCTTCACATAAGAAAAGGTTTCAGAATAGGCATTATGATAAGAATGCAGTGGATCATGGACAGTGGTGCTTCACATCACATTACATTTATCAGGGAAATTTTATAAGATTTTGTTTAAATATTGGGCAGTGTTGGTTGGACTGGGCAACAGTGCAAAGTTGGGTGAAAAAGGGACAGAAAATGTTTGAATTGAAAAAAATTTGTTAACAATGAGTGGATTGCGGATACTATAAGAGATATCATGTATGTCCCAGAACTATGACAAAACTTATTTTCTGAAGGAGTTATCACTGACAAGGGTATGAGAATATTAAAGAGTGGTATACAAGACTATAATGTTTGTTCACGATTAATTTGTTGATACAGTGAACCCTCGATAACTCGGACTAAAAGGGGGGAGAAGCTGTCCGAGTTAAGATTTGTCCGTGTTATCCGGGGGGGGGGGTAGGAGGCGTCCGGGGAGGAGGGGTCATCAGTCATTAATACTAAGAAACGTGAGGAAATCAGTACGCTATCATTTCTACAAGCACAAGATGCGGCAATATATACCGCTTTGTACATATCAATTTACAGGAGGGGGTAGTGGGAAAATTATCACTGTAACGTGGAGAAATGTAAAAGAATGTCAAACAGCCTGGGCCGGCAGATTCTTTTGTATTTATTTTTTGTGCTACTTCTTGCTGATATTTTTTTATCTGTGCTAGAAGCTGGCTTCGTCTCACCCCCCTTCACTCGACATGCTGACGACAGTTGCGTGCGTGTGTGTATGAGAGATAAGCTAGGGTGAAAGAGCGTGAGCGGAAGTAGTCAAGGTCAACCGATACAGTCTCAACAGTAATAAAAACACCGCACATGACCACACGCAACTCACTAGATATTTACGTGAAAAATTGCTTAACATCAGCATGTCAGTTTCCTACGAGAAATTGTATTTTTTTTTT
>PNEQ01119585.1:0-19308 GCA_003012365.1 Medauroidea extradentata
CGCCTACAAGACTCACTCATGTGATAACTGTAGTGCAGTATATGTGAATAAACAAGGATTAAACAATCACGTCAGAAACTGTACTCAAAAAATAACTTCAACATAGGTGACTGTAGAATAATATTATTGAGATACGAACATTCTGTATGTTTTCTTCGGGACTGAAATAAAATCGTAACGTACCAGTCAATAGACATCTTGGTTGATAATTCATTTTCTCGTATAAAACTTAATTACTCTGGAAAAAAAAGTACTGAGATAAGAGTGTTTTATGTATAAAAAAAGTAAGATTTAGTTGAACTATACATACATGAAAACACGTTTGCATAAGACTACACTGTACATTATGGGATTATAACTTAAATACGAAAATGCCAAGCAAGCAGTGTTACGAAGTAACGTGAGACTCGGTTTCGAATGATTAAAATAACGAAAATATTACTGATAAATATGACTGCAACTGGTTTATTAAAAACAATATCTTACAAATGTATACATTTTGAGGTTTAGGGTTGACAAAGGAAGTAGTGACTAGCTGATTTTATTTTCTTCTTCTTCATCTTCTTGGTCTTAGAGTTGGTTCTTATGATAGAGTCTCCCATGATTTGCTAGTGATAAGTGTTAAGAGTACAGGTGCAAATGAGTGTACATAAATTTTTTTTTTCACTAAAATGTAAATGATAGATGAACATAAAGTTTATTTGAGGTTACATTATCTTGATGTGAGAGGGTTGAAAACAAATGAAACTGCATAGTTATGAAATCTACATGGTTATGAAATGAAGTGTAGCAGATAACTTTAGTCACAGAGCACCATATATGAGACCATCTGGCTAGATGTAGTTCTTTAGAAAGCTACAGGCTCGCTCTCGAAAGTAACGTCTCAAATAAACATATGAAGTCTTGCTGTAAGTTAAAATTTCAAAAATATTGCGCTTGGTTTATACCTATTCTGTAAAGAAGATTGAATTTAGTAAATAATTTTCTGAAAATCACAAGTGTTGCGTGGTCTGGAGTGCTGTACGTACGGTGCAATATGAGTGAGAGTTTTTATGAAGTATTAAGAATTAGCACTAACTTAATTGTATGATAGCTGTCAATGGAATAAGGTAAAGAGATTTGATGGTATAAAGGGCTGGAATCAGCTATTTTGATTGGAAATGTGTAAATTCAGTATGGTTTAGTATAACTGTATATATGTAATAGTAATTTGAATTAGATAGTGATAGGGACGTACGTTTTTCGAGTTGCTATTGCGTACGATCATACACTGCTTTGTGTGTGTGTGTGTGAATGTGCGTGATCATGTGATAACTTGCTCTGTTGAAGCATGTGTGTTTTGGGGGGGTGGGGCATATGTTCGAGTATGAACTTGCTCTGCTGGATAAGTGCAAGTGTGAAGTTATATTCGTGTATGAACTTGCTCTGCATGTGAGTTTGTGTGTGTGTGTGACTATAATAAAAGTATGTATGGTCGAGCTGATATAGGACAGAAGATATTATTGTTAGAAAATAAGTCTTGTTTAAATAGTATTCATTAATGGCATTTAAATAAAGTTACAATATTTAAAATAAACGTTAATTTTAAGTATGATGATCAATACGTAGTCTCAATCGATGGTTGCTACTACTTACGGTCGTCTAGCTGCTATGTGAAGACATTGGTGACATGCTGTGTAGTGAGAATTATAAAGGAAATGTATTTTATTATGAAGGATAAGAAAGGGGTGGTAAATTTGGGAGAAGGGGGTGGATTGGGTATAGTAGTTTGAGCGGGTTATAACAAGAGTGTCGGTGAGAAGGGAAAGTAGGGGAATGTAGGGGAAGCTCATCACGTGACTAACAGCCAATTACAATGCTTTCGGGTTGGGTAGTGGTGGGGGGGATAAGTTAATATATACATGTTAAAAGTTGTGGGGGGCGTCAGTGTGTCGATGGAGCTCGTCCGGGTAAGACGTGTCGGTAGATGATTTAGTTAAATAATTTTTATATAAAAAGTTTTTTTATTAAGTAGTTTTTTATTAGAAAATTTTGTATTAAAAATATTTTTATTAAAAATTTTATTTATTAAATACGTGCGGGGTTATAATGGAATGCAAAATCGAAATTTTTTGGAAGAAACACCAAGATGGCAGCCGGAAACAAGATGACGTCCGGAAGCAAGATGGAGGTAATATTTTTTTCGGGATTTTTAGGAATTTTTTAAATTTTGGAATTAAAAAAAATTGTTAATTTTCGAAATTTTGGAAAATTTTGGTAATTTGACACTCAAGGTCAAGGTCACGGTTAAAGGTCAAGGTCATCCAACATGGCGGCCGGGGCCGTGACGTCACAACATGGCAGATCCGGGATCCGGTTCCTATGCTCCTGCAATAGAATCGGCTATACTACACTACTGCTATAAAGGAAAGCGCGCGTAGTTAGTAAAAGAAAGTGTTATGACTTAATTTTCACGAAAAATACGATGCCGGGCCCGGATTGTAGTATTTTGTTGGACGGGAAGACTGGAGGAGTATATCGAGTGTAAATGTGGCCAGAAAACGGAACTCACGTACGAAATAAAATAAATACTTAATAACTATGTTACTAGGCCTTCTAAACAGATAAATTTTTAACCTTTTATATTAAGTTGCGCATAGTAAACCTTGATTAATGCAAAACGCAGCGGTTATGTGCAGAGAACATTTTTCAATTCACTTTGCAAGCCACGACAGGCGACAGAGCTGCTGTCGCTTATAGTAGTGACAAAAAACTGCGTGTGCTGGTTATAAAAAATAATAACACATTTCAAATGTGAATAGTTTGTATTAGTTTGCCTTTTTTGTTGACGAGAAACGAAACTTAATAATATTTTTAATTTTAAAGGACACATAAAATTTCATTAAAAATACCTTCTACAAATGAATTAAATTTTTATACGCTTAAATTGACGAGAAATTTAAAGGATAACGATTTGAAGAATAGCAATATAAAAAGTATAGGTATACATGTTAAGACTATATGTTCTTCTATCGGTTCTGACTGTTTGTAATGTTTACAGTTGCTATATACTTTGAGAAAATTATGTGGTAAAAAATTATAAAATTAGCCGATCCACATATCAATCAAACATATATTTTTTCTAAATTTTATTGTTTCGTAACTTTATGACATGTCTACAGGACAGGCAATTTGTAATTTGTCGCGACGCGATTGCCCTAATTGAATCTAACATCGTTCGGAACAAATTTGACTGGAAAGCTTTCCAATCTTCAAAATCATAATGCTGAATATGAAAGATTAACTTAAATAACAGAATTATCTATAATTATAAATAACCTGGTGTTCTTGTAACGTTCATGATTAAAATAGCAAATTTGTTTTCAACGATGAAATACACTACTGCTCTACAGTTATTTATGTGTGCATCATAATTATATTTGAACAAAAACGAATGTGTTTTTACAAATAAAAAATACTGCACCCTATTTCGTTACATATTTTGGCTACAAAGAGGGACTACTTCTGTGAAGATGTTTTCAAGAGGTGGCATGCAGAGAGCAGGGCAGCCCAGTTCGGAGCAGAAGCAAAGTGGCTGACATCTGGTGGGGAACGTTTGAACCTTCGGAATGGTGATACCGACTGCAGGCGCTGTATTGTACAAGTGGCGTAGCGAAGCAATTCATTGTCTATAAATAACTACTAGGTGGCAAAAGTACGGTTCTCTGTTGTAAAAGTAAGAGTTTTATTTAAAATATGTTTCTTTACGTATATAAAGAGCACTGTCGAGAGGTAACCACGTAAAAAAATTGTTGAGTAATGCCACTTTTACCGATCGCAACTTCTGCCAAGTAACTTATTCGTATATAAACTGTTTTCTCCATACTCTGTGTAAACACTTTGTGTATTATTTTCTAATTTCCGTATTTGTTGTTATTAAAACCCATTGTTTTCATTATAGCTGGTTTATTAATAAGGCCTCGTTCATTTAATGAATTTTGAATTGATCAAATGATAAAGTCGTTGACATGTAGGGTCTATATGCACTTGTAAGCGGTCAAATATACACTTAACATGCTAATTATATTTAAAATAATTTTCCGATTTTATGTATATTTTTAAATAGATCTTTTAAGTTTTTTTTCTACAAATCATTTTTCAAAGCTACGTTTGCGGAATGTTTTGTTAATATCTGGTGACTTGAAAATAACCTTCAAGCATTGTGTAATCTATAAGCATTCTAACGGACAGTTTTGGTGGGCACAATTTTTTAATAAATTTTGTAGTTTGCAAAAAAAGATTTTATTTTTATTTTTCCCTTGTAAATTGTATTTTCCGTATAACGAAATCATGTAGTGATAAATAAAATGTATTACATGTTTGGCATTAAATAGTTCGTCGCGATCAGTATTAGTTATTTATACACACCCTGCATTAATCCCCACAAGCCCTTGAAAGTTAAAGTAAACTCGTGTCTCCATTGCCACTCATGCAAAAAATACACTTCTATCACCATTTTTAGTTAAAGTAAATATCAGTTACGAATAATACTCGCGAGCAAAGCCGCAGGAAGCTGCTAGTTTAGGTATACATTTTTTTTTTCGCTGTTATTAAATTCAGTATACAGTTTTCTGTTTCAGTAAAAGATAAACAATAAACATTATCACAGATATGGCGTTCGCCGTTCGGTGCTGCAAAACATAATTGCTGTTACACGTAGTACAAAAAAAAACTTTAAAGGCACTGTATTGAATACCTTATTATTGAGTCACATTGGTTTAATTTTAATACAATGCCGTTGGTACATGCTTTATGTGCTCCAGTCAATATTACAAGTCATCACATCCTTAAGCAGCATGCCCATTTTGAAGATTCTGAGTTTTAATTTTTGTAGCCTAAGAAAAACGTCGTACCGAACGCTTGTATGAAGAATCGGTCACTCTTGTCGATATTTTTTATATAAATACTTTTTTGCAGATTATATAATTTGCTGGATACTGTACAGGTTATCGGTTGTTTTTATTAAATTGGTTTCAAAGTTATCTCATTACGAGTGAGTTAGCCAGTTGTGATACGCATCCTTATCCCTTCCTTGTTCCCTTCTTTGTTCTGTCAAAGGTCTGTTCCAAAGTGTATTTAGCTGGCTGTGTACATTTCTGTGGACAGATAGCAAGGAACTTGAGGTAAAGCGTTGTCTGGCCTACGCAGTTGCAGGTAAGGCATTTACGGAACGAGTACGCAGTGATCAGAGTTTACCATAGGCGCCGGAACTAAGGGGGACAAGGGTACATTGTACCCCCTGCTTCTGTCAGGCGGGGTGCAGAAGGGGGGGGCAGCTGGAAGTATTTGTGTTTTATGTTTATGTATTACTCTCCTTATTTGACATTTAATTCATATTATTCGTTAAATCTAAAAGACTGAAGATCGACCGGTGCGTCTTCGCATAACATACACGTTTGTTTCACCCACCACACCACTTAATCGCTGCTCAACATACGATCGTTTCCATCTCATTGCATCAACACTAAAGACACCAGTTTTGTACCTCGGAGGCATAAGACACTATGTCACAGAAATCATATTTTTCAGGAGAGAAGTATGAAGAATGTGATTCACTAGTGAATTCAGCTATTTAATGCTAAAAATGTGGGGTTTTGACACAATATAGACTTTGTGCTGTTTGTCACTATAAAATACTCTAAACAGTGGTAATGTTTATGGTAAAAAGTGCATTTTGAGAAAAAAGTGGACATTGTGTCGCTTCCGAGGTACAGGGTTGTAAACAACCGTCCAAACTTCACTACCACAATTATATCCCTTAAGGGACCCTCACACTTCAAGTTTTTTGTCCTTGTCGAAGCATGGGAGTGGAAAAAGCGGCACTGGTTCGCGAGTGAACGGCAGTATCGCCTCTACTTGCGGAGATCTCTATTAGAATATAAGGTTTTCATAATTCGAGTCTTTTCTAATGCACTTTAAGTGGTCAATGCATAATTTTACTGCTGAAGAGTGTGTAGCAAAGTCCAGTGCTGATCTTTATCAGGAAAATAGCTGCGGCAATCTAAAAACGAGAGGCTCCAAAATCACGTTAACGATAACCATTACGTCTTGAAACTACGATACAGTCGCCGTCTCAAGTGTTACTTCTTTCTGTAAATGAACGCATTTTTCGCTCATTTAGCAGCTGCGAACGAAAAGTCGGATTTCTAACACACTGCAGCGCAATTTTCTGGCATATGAAACTGGTACTGAAATATGGAAAATAATTTAAAGTATAAATATAGTAAAGTTTATGAATGCGATTCCCCTGCCCCCACTTTTCTTTTTCAACTTCTTGATCGGCCACTGAAAATGGGGGAGGTCAAACTCAATGGATTAGCTTTAGCTAGCATACGCGAAGAAATATTAGAAATGTTATAGATGCGTTCTGTAAAATTTAGCAAAGACAAAAGTATATGAGTAGTCTTATTGACGTGAGCAAAATGAAGTAGTAGTACATCTGAATACAAAAATGTAACAAAAATTTTAATAGTAATTAATTGTGGTTATAGCTTTGCCTCTAACGATTTTTTTTGTAATGTGTATATATAAAATTTTCAATATTCTGAACTGTAGTGAAATATGGATTGTGACTCATGCAATTAAGGACTACTTACGTGTTTCAAGAGCCTACGTTAATATAAAGACATGAAGACTCAAAAGTTTTAAAGTTTAATTTTTTTATTAGCATAGTTCACTTTTTAAGACATAATTTATTTTAAAAACATAAAAATTTCTTACGTACGTAATTCAATTTTTTGCTTGAAAACTTTTTAAAAAGCACCATTTCGCATCTGTAAAATCGAAATTTTCCCGAGGGAGGAAACCCGCTTTTGACTCGGAGTGTATGCATACACACTTTTTTAAGGCATAGTCACCCCCCTTTTTCTTTCAATGTTACATTCGCCACTGTTTGCCCCCTCCTGAATCAAAATCGTTCCTGCACCTCTGGTGTTTACCATGGTAAATGTCGTTGCTGCTCACTTGGAAGGACTTATCTACGTCACGGAACACAAATGTGTTGTTACCTGAGAGCATAAGAGAAAAAAAGTGTTGAATTTACCTAAACAGATGGAACGGCGCTTGAAAATTTTTACAGAAGGGTTTTCAGGGTGAAGGGAGGTAATGAGTGGAAACTACAGAGGGCTGGAAAGCGGAAGAAGAAAGGAAATAACACCTTGATGGCAAGAACAGGAAATTGGTTGGGGAAAGGCATGATGATGGTAACAGGAGCACAGGAGTTTAAGAGGACGTTAGGGGTGTTTAGGGACTGGGCAACGAGTTTCCTTGACACTGGATGGTAGTCCAATTACAAGTAAAATTTCAATTCTGCCTAGGATTCGTAAGTCAAATAATGAACATAATGCTAGATAGGGAAAGTGGAGTTTGTTAAGAGGTAGCAGTTGAGTTGTATTGTGCTGGACAGTGAGTAATGCAACAGGAACTCTTAAAATGTTCGCTGGTTAAAACGTTCTGTGAAATTGGTAACAGGAATTCAGTTTTGCGTGTATAGAAGATCATAGCTGCTGGGAAGCACACAAATTAATGAAAGTTGTAATTATTTTAACGCCACATGAACCACAAGTTAAACAATGGCGGTGTATCAATTCACTTAGAGTGTGCTCTCTCGCACTCTCTCGCACTCGTTCTCCCTGGAGCACGCCATCTTGATTACAACTATGGTTAGATGTTATTGAAGAAATGTGTGTCATATATTAAACATATATCAATATTTATACATAAATTCTTTTTTCCAATGAACAGTTTATTATGGCAAGAAGTCGTTTAAACATTTTCTGCCCTAGTATACGTTTAAATACACAAAATACAACATTACGGCATCACCTACAGTTATTCGCTGCTTGAAACTGAACGCCGACAAGTTAAAAATTATTGTTTGCCTACAAATATATTTGACGTGTTTATATCAGGTATTAATAAAATGTACGCAACTTTATAACTCTAATCAAGGATGTTCTTCATATATAAATGTTTTTGAGGCATTAGTACAATTTGTTTAATATATACAAGTGGACTTTTGTTAAAACTTTACTTTTACAATGAAAATAATTGGTTCAGAAATTTCACAAGCCATATAAAAGGCCTGCAATGTTACATCTTATGTACTAAGGTACTACACACACGTATTGGCAAAACCAGTGTGCATATATTATGTTTTTTAAATTTTCTGTGATTACTTGGCTTGGCCGTTCTTTCATTTGACTGAGTACCACCTCTTGTGTCTGTCAACCCTTCTTTGCTGGGTTCTTCAGATTGTTGAGGAAGGCTACTAGCGAGAAACTTATCTTTTATTATACTAAGACAATTTCCTAGCGGTTTTGTCATTTTTTAGGCACTTTCATTAATATGTGGTCAAGTTCTATCTATAAGTATATGCCATCAACAACTCACAGCTACATTTTATTGTGTTGCAGTTGTCGGCGGAACCTGTCAGCAAAACACTGCTGCTGGCGTGAACTGCTTGAAAGACTTGAGAAGTCATTATTGGAGTGAGAATGGTGAAGTTGGGTTTCTCATCTTAAACAGGCATAAATGTGTTTTCAAAGCATTCATCGTTGGGATCTTCCAGCAGGGTACACAGCATCTGATAAAATAAGTGCCTTTTTTTTTTGTCATTATTTTTCATTTTGCACTTAACATTAAGGGATTGTTCCCGAGTTTTTTTTTCAGACTGGTGCCACTAACTCAAATATTTTTTTAACCAAAAGTTTTGAAAAAAATTGAGTCAATGTGAAAGCACACGATGCACAATACTGTGGACGCGTTTTTTTAAAATAATGTACCATTCGCCAGCAAAAAAAAATAATTTCCTTCAGTTTTGCTTATTTTCACGACGAAAAACGTGGTACTTTGGGTAATGAAATCTAAAAAAACCGTTCAGTATAATTCTACAAAAAAATTCAGCTACGAATTATAACATAAAAGTGTCAAAATTGTGCAGTGAAATTTTGTTATGAGTAGTAGCAATAAAAAAATATTTTCGAAATCACTGAAAAACTCCGTAACAAGGCCTTAACCTAACATTTGCGATCAACATGCCAAATACAGAGAAGTCGGCGTACTGCTGACTCATTACGTCCAACTAAGCATTATAGAAGCTTGGATAAACATCAGTCATGATAGGCTAATTTTACATGCAATACTTGTTTTAGGATTATGTTTTATTTTTTAAAAGAATAATTTCAATGTTTGGATATATTTTTTGTTTTAAATGCAGAATACACGAAGGAACCCAACTCCAAACTTGTCCACTGTCAAGAGAGTTGTGAGATGATAGTCGTAATAGTTTGTTCAATGTCTACTATTTAAACATATTTTGTTGTTACTAAATTCAACTAACATGTCTGATTGAAATTTGGTCATTTTGATAAGGCAAAAGTCATCGTTTGCCAGCCCTTTTTTCAATTTTTTTTTTTTTTGGAATATTGTGTCTTATAGAAGATGACAGGATTTTCAGTGCCTCATTTTTGCGTAGGTTTTACCCATAAATGTGTGCTCACAGCATCGTTTGAATTGTGCTTGTCCTTATCTAACTGAAATTCTCTTGCATGTTACGTAGATCATGGTCCTACACTTTACTAATTACATACCATTACATATGTGCATGTGTATACGAACACACCTAGGTAGAATTATATAACAGTATCTGTTTGTGATATGAAGCAGTAGTGTGATGTAATAATAAATTTAATTGCTGATATTACAAAAATATCAGCTGTTATTATGATAGTTTTAAATTATATCAATTTTGTCATGCATGTTTGTAATATTTGGAAGTAATATTGTGTTATGTTGATCTGCAGCTTATACAATTGGTGTGGTCTGTTAAAATACTTAATTTGTACATTGATATTTTTGTGTTTAAAATAGGAAGAAAAGTGATTTTTTCATTACATTTTTGTTTTATGTTCAGCAAACAAATAGCCAGAACTTAGTACTTCAACAGCTTGTTTTATAGTGTGCTAATTTTTTACTGAACTGTTTCTACAATAGCATGTTTCATTTCCTGTCTAGGCTCTACAAGAGAATAAAATTATGTGTTATTGAACAAGTGTGATTTTATGTATTTGGTCTGAGACGTAATGTAGGCTATACTTTGTTTCATTTGTATAAATTTTCCAAAAATTAATTCCTTTACTCCTGTTTGACATTCAATAATTATTCAGTGCCTGTCTTTGCTGTAGCAGAATTTTGTCTCAGTGGTTTATATTGGCCTACTAACTATATAATAAGGTTTTTCAGTTATCTTCTATGAATCCAGACTCAATTACTGCAACAGATAATTAAAATTTTACTTTATGTAACGACTAAGCTTGACAACATCTAGACTGCAAACTTGTATTATGGAAAGACTTCCTCTCTGCAATAAACATTTTAACATTGACAAGTTTATTTAATTAATATTGTAAGAAATAAAATAGTCTAAATAAAATAATTTAATTAAAATAGCTACATATTTCAATTATTTGTTACTTCATTTTGTAAACTAGTTCTTCAAACTTTTCTATCACTTTCTGTTCAGAATCCGCTGTGTTTTGCAATCTTCTGTTACCTTAGTCACTAGTGCACATTTCATTTACTTAGGACCACAATTTTTGTTGTGTTACAATAGAAAATGTATAGCTTATTCTTTACATTAAGTATTGTTTTGGAATGTGTCTGAATACCTATATCTGTCCTTATATTCAATATATATACATGTACAGTATGTGTGTATGTGTGTACTGAAACACAAAACACCAATATATGTACAGTTTTATCCCACTGTGAGTATGACATATAACGAAAATTGCATTACAATGACAATATTAAATGTACTGTAACTTCAAATACTTGACATAATCCAATGTAAATAAAACTTTTTATAGCGAATATTTTATCAAAAACTGCACACCTGTAACTCAAATACTCGTATGGTTCAAATGTGAACATAATAGTATTTACTTAATTTCTTATTTTGTGTCTGTGTGTTGTATTAATCTTTTACGGGCTAGTAACTGAGAATTTTAATTACTGTACTTCTGAACATACAGTATTGATTTTGAGTAGTTGAATTTGACATGAGCGTAAATTGCCATTGAAAACACCTGATTGTTTTCTTTTGTAACTTTACCTTGTAATTACTAAATGGTTATTGGTGAATTGTTGGAGTTTTAATACTATAATTTTGTACAATGGCAATCACCATTGAAAAATTAATGAAGTAATTCAAAATATCTTTATGTTTCGAGAATTTACAAATTTTGTACATTTTAATATATTTTTTACTGTAATTAAGTGTTCACAAGCTTAAAATGTTTATTCCTGAATGACTGCATGTCTTCTATTTCGTTATACTTATAGACGTAGAACCTGAATATACTAGATTGAGGGAAGGGTGTTTATTAATATATTAAAAAATATTTTTAACTTTTGATATATTGAAAACTTGGTACTGCATAAAATTTCCAGTCATTCTTAATACTCGCAATAATGAAGTTCAATTGTATTGATTTTCTGTCAGTGCAGTAATGGTTATCTGCCGAATTTGTGTCTTGAAACATTGCTTTCAGATTCCCATAGGATGAGTGATATAATATGCTGTACAGGAACTGAATTCGCTTTGTTTCTTTACCTAAGACAGTTTTATAGTTCCGTATGATTTTTTGTGGTAAATTTTTGTAGCCAGTATTGCAAAATCACCATCTTTGTTTAAATGCGTACAAAGGCAGTAAATGCCAGTTGGATGTATGATTTATTCATACATGAAATGAACCAATGCAAATAATTCAACAATATCTTAATCATTAATCCCAAACACACAGTAATTCAAAACTCACACAATGGCCAATAAGGGCAGAAATATGTCTGTATGATTTGTGACTGCACATAATAGATTTTTCTATATATTTCACATCAACAGTAGCAAAAATTATTTGCAGCGCTTGCTATTTGTTAGATTTAGAGTACACACTTAATGTGAATGTTTTAGCAATAGCGCAGGCAGAGGTAAGAATGGCCGTGACATCTGCAGTATTAATGTGTTTACTATACAGCAACCTAATTACCTTGTCCATAGCTGTCTGAGGAAGGAAATATTGCAGCAGTAAATATTGCCATTATAGATGTCCCCTCTGTGAGTTTGAATGTTCACTGCAAATATAAAACCTATACTTAACAATAACTGCTTGTTAGCATTGACAGTGATTACATTAGAAAATGGCCATTAAAAGAAGCCGTACAAGCAAACCTGACACCATCTTCATTTTGTGTAACAACATGTCCCAAAGAAGAATTATGGCCACAGTGCGTGCTGTAATATGTGGCTTCAATATTCCCTTCAGTGAGAGTTACGTCAATAAAAGACAGGCATGCAGCACCTACCTTGTTTGACCCCTGGCTTTTCATTTTCCTCTGTCGTGAGATTCCAAGTTTATCACTGTACGTGCCTTGTCTATGACATTTTTATGCATCAACACAGATCATCATACAATTGAATACATGTATATATTATACTAGAACATGACATTAATTCTGATATAAATAAATTTGGCAGTAAAAGAATTGCGGTAAATCTAATTATACTATAATCAAGTACTGTGAAGTGTCCAGTCACTTCCCCGTACCTTATTTAAATTTGTATAGTTATTTTTCAATTAAAATGTAAATCTTTACTTACATGCTATATGCCTTACTTAGTATTGATGAAGAACTAAAGAGAAGAAAATATAAAAAAAACGTGAGAAAGACAAATATTGTTAGGTTTATGGGGAAGAAAGATAGGAATACCGACAAGAAGAACAGGAGATAGAGGAAGCCTCAGAAAAGTACTCCAAGATACTGTAGCACTAGGGAGGTTATTGAAGGGAGTTAGTGGTGCTGTGAAGGAAAATACATATATTACAATGGTATGGCCAATCTGAGAGTATGCAGCAGCAGAATGCGACCAATACGTAGAACTGTAGGTGCAGGAACCGGAGATGATGCAAAGATTGACACTGAGATGGGAGAAGGCAAGGTCAGACTGGTGAGAACAAAGGAAACTTATGGTTGTCAGTGATGTTGAAGAAGTGATAAATTTTGACGTAGAAATATTGATTTATGTCGATCAAGAAGGAACAATCGAACAATCTTTTTACTTGTTTTATATTATTAATTTAACTGCTTATTATATTTTACTAAATACTAAAAAAAAAATACTCTTAACCACAGTAAAAATGTCCTACAGTTCTGCTAACTATGTTATGTTCATTTTGCTGTTTTACTTTAAGTTAGGGTCCTATTTGGTTGCTGAATAATTTGGAAGTGCTTGTTTTCCTCTTTGTACTGTTTCCGTAAGAAAATTCTGGCAACAATCAAATTAACTTGCAAATAATTTTCATGAATTTCATCGTATACATAGGTAATGTGTTATTAATTTTCATACTTTCCACCCAATACTTAGGGGCTGCGGTGGCCAAGGGGTCAGACCTCTCACCTCCCACCATGGTGATCCCAGGTAGATTCCCAGATTTTCGCATGTGGGAGTGGCGTTGGACGATGCCGCTGGTCAGCAGATTTTCTCGGGGATCCCCCGTTTCCCCCGTCCATTCATTCTGGCGCTGCTCCATGCTCATCTCATGTCACCCCCCACCAGCACTGAAGACCGCAATGTTCAGCGCTGACCATAATCTCTTCACTCACTTAATTCAATACTTGGTTCAGGAGGGAAGATGTGGGTGGTGTATTTACATGAGGATTTTTTATGTAGTGGCCAATAGGGTGAAGCCCATGGCCAAGAGCTCCAATAACATACCAGGGTGGACTAATCTCAAAGGAAACCTGACGGAAAGGTTCCAATTGTTAAGTAAGCAGTAGGAGGTTATTCATCTCGATTGAGGCTGATCAGCCTTTAGGATATGGTTAAAGCCTTGGCACAAAGGAGTAGGAGATGATCATTAAGGATATCATCAATTATTGTGAAGGCTCCTTAAAGTTGAATATCTATGGTGATTAAATATTTAGCTAATGTGAAATAAATTTGGTAAATATTTGGTAATAAAATGAAAGGAAAAGAATGCGGAAACTGAACATCTAAACCCGAATTCACAAATACACTTAACGTATGTACGAACACACGCATGTACATTAAGTATTAGAGATTGGATTTACAATAATATTTAATCTATACATGCGCAGAAATTGTTTATGTCGTAACAAAGTGTCAGTAATACATGATCGTTTTTTTTTTTTGTATTTTTCGAAGTGAAATAAATGATATATAACCACGAGATAAAAGATTTCTCAATATAAATTAATATTTAATTCAGCCATACGTTTGCACATGCTACATTCACAACCACCACTTAGCGTGCGTACGTACGTACGAAAAATGAAGTTGACCAACTCTATTACGCACGCAAGCTACGCGAGGATGTGAATGCTAGCATGTACACTTGGTGTTTCTACTTTTACACGTACGTACGTACGTGCGTACGCTAAGTGGTGGTTGTGGATCCAGCTTTATTGACAACCGTAGAAACAGTTGTTGCCTATCCCCTCTACTAAGATACAGCTATAAAACATGATCCATATCCGCCACCCTCTCCCCGCATGGACATGATGGGTCTCTGACTATTCGTAAACGGAGTAAATAGCTATGAGAGATATTAAGACCACTGCAAATCCACAAGGATATAATTATTTATTTCATGTACAAGGGGGCGTGTTCCTTATTGAAGCAGACCTCAATTCCTTGTGAAGTAAAGTAAACGTGTTAGTGTGAAAATTCGGATCAGCGTCCCACCGGCGTTTCCACTGCTCAACTATTTCTGCAAAGAGGATAAGAGTTGTAAAATGTGTGTGATTGAATTGACAGATGCTCGCCCTGGGTGATAGTCAATTTTGCTAAGTCATTAACTTGTTCATTACCGGAGATACTTGTGTGTCCTGGAGCCCGTATACATACGATGTCAGTGTTAGTTTGCCTCAGTTTTTTGTATACGTCCCAGGTGCGACAGAGAATTTGAGTCCTGCAATTTTTTAGGTAAACTAAGTTCCGTCAATAGACATAGAGTCAGAAATTATAAGAAAACAGCATGTCCTGAAAAACTGCAACAGCCTCCACAAAGTACATATACACTGAAGCGTTCAGTTAGTATAGCCCAGTTCGCAGGTACTATGCATTATAACACGCCGTGCCAACTCCACATGTGATTTTGGATTCGGCTATGTACCGGTATATCTTTATTTATGTTGCAAATAGTGCCAACTGCTTGGAAAACACTTTTCGCATCATAGTTTGTGAATCATCTTTAGAATACATTTGGAGAATTACTTGAGGACAGTAAAGTGTGGCATCTTGATAGATTTGTGGGTAAATGTATTATTCAGTGTTAGTATAGGAGGCGAGAGACTGAAGTGTAAATCGATCAATACTTCTGTAAAATTCAATGTGTCTTGATCCATGAGCGTGTATCGAGTTCTGCCCTAAAAGTTTCAGGTCAAGCGACACAGGAAGCAATGTAGCTTATTTTTCAAGATTGGGTAACGGAGTGGAAGGAAAAGTCCCCAAAATTCATCATAAACAGACATTTTGTAATGTTTGTAGCTTATTTATGTTCCTGTGGTACTCATGAGTTAACAACCATTGCTGAATGTTGATCATACTGTGGCAATGTAGAATTTCTGCAGGCTTTGTGTCATAGTTAACCTTCACCAGCATTTGTGTACTAATGCCTTTAAGATCCTTATCCTCCTGTGACATTTATCAACAAGGTATTAAAAATGTTTATCCCATTTTCCTTGACCAAAATTATGCCAAGATATTTAACAGAATTAGTACTCGGAAATTCATATCCATTTAGGCTCACACAGGGGTTGTGCAAAGGGGTTTTTGTATATTAAGTATATCACTTAGGGTTTGGTCAAAGATACGGTGAAATCATGCAGCTCTAACCATTTTGATAGATTATCCAATCCTTCATTTAATAGGACTATGTCATCGGCATTAGATATTGATTGAACATGAGGCCCCCATATGAAAGATTATGCCCTGTCAATATACAACAATAGTATGGGGCTAAGTGTACTTCCTTGAGTCAAGCCGTTATATATTTGACACAGCAATATGGGATCCTGCTGCGGACATAGTGAGTAATTTTATACTAATATACGATGTAGTGTAAAATTTGCAAAAACCTGGGAGGAATGCATAAGTCTGTCATTTTATATAAAAATAACTATTATGGAGACATTATCAAATGCTACTGTCAGATCGACAAAATCTGTGGCCAGGATGTGAGTATTATCAAGGGCCCTACATGAAGATGAGTGAAAAAACACGAATGCTATGAGAAAGCCTGCACACAATTGCAGTATCTGCCAAACTCCCTACATGAATCTCCTAATTTTAAATTTAAATTTCCACTGAGAATGAGAGGGAATTGCCAGTGAGAATAATTATGCTAAAACACTAATCAGGACTACATTAATCGTCAGAATTGGCAGTTATATACAAATTGCTGGAGGTGGCATGGCATTAAGTATATTACGCATTTAAGGATTTTTTTATCCGTACAACATTACCTATCATTAAAAAACAATTAAGATACTTTGCACAGCTTCTCTACCAGTCCAGCAAGCTTGGAAAGTCATTGGTCAGGTACCGGTAGTGCACCATAGTGAATTTTCAAACACAATCTTACAACATTTGAATAAACCATTTGAAAAAGGTAGGTTCAATGAAAGAAAAATTTCCTTATTAATTTTAATAAAAATCATCTGTGGTTTGAAGTGTTCACAAACAGCTGAAAAACTATTATATTTCATTAATTTATTTAAATTATACAACTTCAGTGTGTTGTACAGTTTTTTTTAGGATCAAGGTTGCAACAAGGGTATATTGCCCCCAAGGGCAAAGCTTAAAAATCTATCTGTCTAAATGTAATAATTTTACATGGTCTTTATTACAGTAATATTATATATGGTGTAAGGTTTTTTTATGAACGTAAAACTCGTCTATCCAACAAGGTGACCATTGTAGGCTACCTCCTTAACAATGAAAATTAGAAAAAAAAATTATGTATGCTTGCTCCCCTTTGGGAATTTGAGTTATGCCACTTTTTAGAATGAGCAGATGTTGCCCATATTTGGAATAAATAATGTTAAAAAAAAGGAAGCCTATTTGATAAATGCCTCAACTGGTGGTAGACTAAATTGTTTTATATTTTTATTTATAAAGCATCCACAGTAACACTGTACAGTGTTGTTGGACTTAAATCTTTCTGTAAAACATGGCTTCAGCTTGTAGAAGGTATGCTTTCTTTTATTTATATACCTAACATAAATGGTATTGCTTGAATATGGCATTAACACTGAGCGGTGAAAGTTGTCCATCACAAGTGCTCAAGATTAAAATTTTGTAATAGGCAACTAAAGAAAATTAAAATTTTATACTTATAAATTTAAATGTGTCTACTTTGGATATGTATTAAGCAATAAAAATTCGACCAAGTAAATGATAAGCAGTCGGTACTTTATACGTAATTATTCCCCCTTACATAGGTTTTTTTGTGGTCTCACGACCTCCTGTCTAGGCCCAGTGATTCCGCACCAGTTAAAAGTTCTACCTTCAAGACTGTAGAAAGAAAGGTCTTCTTTCTGTATTTCAGTGTTATAACACACACCAAAGTCACAGATTAAATAATTTTACTTCAAAACAGATACATCGTAAAATGCACATTTTATGCTTGGTGTTGATTCAATCACAGGTTAAATTTTATGAAAATTTCTTTGCTGACGATACAGATGTTTTTTAGCTGAAAAAGTTTTGTCACAAATACAACAAGTCATTGCAGCAAACAAAATATGCCTGCAGTTATTTTGTAGCTCGTGAAAGTGTCCACAAATTTAACGATCTGAAATAATCCACAAATACGGCGAACTGGAACTCAAAAACACTCCGTGAACTCTAAAGGAAACGGCGGAAAAAATTTGTTTTCAGCGTGTATGTTTTGCTTTGAATGGTATAACCAGAACGGAAAATTTAAAGTTACTTATAAAATAAATTTAATAACCGACTCAAAAATCATAACCTAAACTAAAAATATGATCTGTACAGCCGAAGTATTGTGCGATTTTGCAATTTGAATGTATAGGCTACCACTACCACAAGCATTGTATCACGAAAAATCCATTTTCTTACATTTACAAAAACTGTGATTAACTTTCTGAATTATATGTTAACGTATAATAAAGTCATAATTTTGTGTGATTTTCCACGTAAATATCGCACGTCAAAAAACTATTTCGTTCCGTGTTCCTTTTATTTCATAACGAAACAAACTGCTATTGCCATCCAATACCGGTTGAGTGTGAGACATCGACAAGGAACACACCAGACAATAAAGAGCGGGGCCAGACTTGCCTGTCTGTATCGGCTCGTCGCGAATACAACGTCACTCCTTGGTGCAGTCGGCATCATCATCCCGAAGGTTCAGAAGTAAGCCACTAGATGTCAGCCACTTCTACTGCTCCGAACTGGGAACTGTCCTGCTCTCTACAGATCACTTTTGAAAACATTTACACTGAAGAACTACAGGTTGGTAGTGGTATTTTTTTACAAAACAATAAATAAGTACGGTGCAATATTTTTGTTTTGGATACACAAATACTTCTTTATTCAAGCAGCAAATAAAGATAATTATTACAAACAAATATATTTACATCAATAATGGTTTTCATCGTTTAAATATAGAATTTTCTGTTTAATTCAGAAATGCTACAAGTATTCCTAGTTATTTATAATTTTGAATGACTTAAATATTTCGTTTTTAGGACTCGTGCTTAGCACAGAAATATCTGTGCAAGTAGGAGGCTGGCATGATTACTAACAGCCAATCAGAGGGCTCCTGCTTGCACAGATATTTCTGTGCTAAGCACGAGTCCTAAAAACGTAATATTTAAGTCATTTTAACGTAATATTTTAACATATTATGTTAGTCACTTATATATTTTAATTTAATGCTAGCTCATCAGGCTTGCTGGGAGCTAGTTAATTGTATGAATTGGTGACGTGTACTTTTAAGTGTGTTTCAGGTATCTACTGGAGATACGGAGGGACGAGGCGCCTTTTAAACATCGTCCTCCACCAGGACATTGTGCTTACCCGCAGTGCCCTGGTTAAAACCAGCGCCCTCCTAAAATGAAAATAAAGAAAATAAATACAGTTCCCCCCCCCCCCCCCAGCCACACTCTTACTTCACAACTCTACTAACAACCTGGACCTTCCTGCTTTTCCAGTGCCATTTT
>PNEQ01119586.1:0-19307 GCA_003012365.1 Medauroidea extradentata
GTGGGAGAGGGGAGAATGTGGGAGAGGGGAGAATGTGGGAGAGGAAGAAGGGGGAATGAGAGAGGGTAACAATTTACTACATTATTAAAATTACATCATGAAATTATAGCCAGACATACTGTATTCACAACCTTTGTTCTGTCACAGACTACTGCAGAAAGATAAAAATAATATCTTATTCCTACATAAAAAAGTTAATATGATGTAGCTTTATTCACACAAACAATTTTCAAAGAGTAAAACTGAGGTGTGTGAGCACCACAAACCTAACTTTACACGTAACTGTCAATTTCAATAAAGTTAATCTGTTCAAACAGAAGCTACTGTACCCCTGTTCGGCAAGTAAAGCCTCCATGAACCAAAAGGGTGCGTAGGCAGAGGAAAGAAGATGGTTTTGGATAACCAAAATTCAGCATAAATATAAAATGATAATTTTCACTGTTTATAAACTGTATAAAATACTATCTTGTACAGTATTTCACATTTGAACAACTGTTTGTACTTTATGATAACACTATAAAAACAAACAAAACCAACATGCATAACAAAATTAAATATGGAGAGTGTACACATGTCTATGTATAGACTTCAAGTTATCACATTTCCTGTTATAATATACTGCTTTGAGTAATTGTATACTATATTTTATTATATTATACTCTGCAATCCAATAGGAAAAATTGGTACACATAAATATTAAATATTTATCTGTACCAGAACTTTAGAAAATTATTTTGGCCATTTAAATTATGTAACTATTTTGGTAATTTAAATTAACACGTATTAAAGCCTGTAGTGTTTTGACTAACAGATGTTTTACCGTACTCCGGCTTTGTACATTCCTAAAGCAAAATGCTAAACTGTTAAGACCATTGGCTTCGGTGAAACAAATTCAAACAGACTGGAAGGTCAACTCACCGCCATCTTTGAGAGGTGGTAGTTCTTCTTCAACCAGATTAAAGTCGTCAACTTTAGGCTCACCAACAAAGTGTTTAGCGAAAATAAACTTCTTAGCTTTCACCATGGCTATACACTCTGCAAAACAACACTAGTTTCTGTACACATCATACGAAGCATGGCAAAGACAACAGAGGACAAGACATAGAACCCTGATGATATGACATGCTAAAGGGAACAGAGAGGGGTGCACTTCATTACTGTGTGTTGTTCGCCCAGCAATAAAAATGTTTTTACTTGACAATGGAACAGGTCGTTATAATCGAGTCATACCACATTCTGGTTGTGCATATTCTTCATGAACAAATTTTGCACTTTAGGTTTTTTTCAACCGACACAATTAAAATAAAATACTAATACAGTGTAAGAAAACTAAACATTTCTAAATGTGTATGCATGTGCATGGTTGAATATGTGCTACTCAGTATATGTGCATTAATTTACGGGGAAAAATAACTACTCCATTCTATAACCCAAAACAGTAAAAGCTATTTCATAAATGTACATTCATAGTTTGTTTGAGGTTAAAGAAAACCTTTTTTAAATCAATGCCTATAAAAAAACTCTTTACAAATGTATGTTATGATTATGTAGCCAACAGACTTAAGATAGTATCTAGTTCTAAATTTTAAAGTTATGGAAAAAAAGCCCAATATATTTAACATATCCAATCAATATAATTAACATCACTAAGGTGTAATATTTATAGGATACTGAAATTTACTTTCTTTTTTTCTTTCACTTATGAAAATTGTAATGACAACTGCCTAGTTAAATATGAAGTATTCAAACAAGCTGATTACTAAAAATATTGGTTCTCTCAACTGAGGTGCTTACCTGCAACAGTGTTTCAATGCAAATTAATGGAGAAGTCACCAACTGATGCTTTTATCAGTGCTACGAACACTATTTATACTGGTCGAGATGCAATTAGTTTGAGCCCATATTTGGACATAGTACATGACTTGGCACTTTACCCCGACACCAGAGTTATCACACCGTATCAACAAGGTCGTTTAACAAACCAGCGAGATATCATCCACTGATAACGATGCACTTTGTTTTCACACAAAGTGGTCACTCAGGTACTAAGTCAAACTGATTATCACATCACTTGCCGGTCGTGGAAGGTAAGTAGCAGCTAGAAAGACTCACTTACAGGCAGAACCAGTTCAGAAAATATGTACCAAAGCCGGGGTGAATTTAGCTTTAGGTTTTAGGAAGGTAGGGGGGTGGGGCAGAACTAACAAGTAGCTGTGCCCATACCCCAAGTTAAGAAAAGGGGTTCTGGAGGCCCTCGCCTGGAAAAATTAAATTTTTAAAATGCCAAATGGTGCTATTTAAAGCATTCTCTAAACAAAAAAAATTGAATATTCTGGTTTAAAAATGTGTAATATTTTACAGGTAAACTATACATGAAAGGTAATGTAGTATATATTTATAACACAAATACACTTCTTATAACCATTTAGGGTGTTAAAAGTTTTGATAGTCGTTTGCTACACAGGCATGGAACCAGCGAAAAATTTAGTATGGGGGAGGGAGAGGTTACTACAAAAAAAAAGCTGACAAGACGCTTTGTTTGGAAAACACTTTGGTGCGATCGTCAACACTTTTTTACACTACCAATAAACTAATGACACTACGAAATGGTCCTTTACCAAGCAAGCTCACTTTCTTTTAAAATCACCTTTACATATTGTATTAGTTTTTTTTTATTTGTCAGGTTTTGTTGGAGGAGGGAGGGGAAAAGAAGGATCGTCCCTACCAACTGTTCCTTCCATCGCACTAGCTACATGTAGCTCTATCAAGTTTTCTTTCCTGGTATAAAATATTGCTCTAAAAAGTTTGACAGCAATGGATACTCACTTTAAAAGAACATGGTAAATGTATTTGCGCAAAACATTTTTTACCGCTCAGGTGAACATTGCCAAAATATGGTATCGTACACACTTTATCTTTTACGATTGTCCTATTTCTTACTTTTCCATGACCATTAGGTTCCTGCATATTTCAATGAAAGTTTTTAGCATTAACTTATGAACCACACACTCATTAAATTCAATATTTATCTTCTGATAGAATCAAAAGTCAATAAAATTGATACAAATTCTTTTTGATCATTGACGGGTCATTCCGCGACATATACAAATGTGTGTTACAACACGACTCTTTATTTTCCTAAAACTTTGATAGTGTTTTCTACTATCCTTCCTGAGCAAAACCCGAAATTTTTATGTTTATAACTTAAGAACCCTACCTGGGGGCCTAAGCTCGAGTTTTCAGTCGCATGCGATTTGGAAACCGAATGGTATTTTTTAAGGACTTGGAGAAAGGTTTCTTCAATTTTAACTTAAAAGAATTAATTGCCAAACGATATAACAATCTCCATGTCCTGAAAACAAAAACTCGGCTTCCAACTCGCATGCGACTGAAAACTCGAGCACAACCCCCATGGAGTGCTTTAGTACCCCGCACAATAAATATTTTGTTGCATGTTTAAGCAAGTTGGCAGCACTGATACATCGTTGCACATACCTTCCTAACTGACCTTGAAGTTGTTAGTAGTGGCAGATAAAGAGCTGCTCCATGCAGACGCACTGTGTCATAGTAATGCGGTGCACCAGCACCCCAGGGTATTATTAGCTAGAGTATATTTTTTCATAGGTTTTGGCGAGTAAGTAATGATATGTTTTAGACTTTATGGATAATAATAACACAAGTACACTTATTATAAGTACATGTTACTTCTTTTGTTGCAAATATTGTTTATCCAGCTACAGTTGTCTAATCTCTCACTAAGATGAACAGATCAACAGTAACGGCACCAGGTAGTCGTAAAAGGAAATACACACAACCTCTAACAAAGTGAAATAATGGATCTACTAATGAAATCTGACAACTCTAGTGCAAGTGACATTTCTTCTGACTGTGAATCAGACGGAATAGTTGAAGATTGTAGACCCGATAGTGACCTGTGCATTTTGGCAAGCAATTCTTCACCTACTGAACATGACTCAAATGATGAATTTGAAGATGATCTCTCAGTGATTGATGTGCCTGACAGACTTTTTGTTAAGAATAAGTATAAATGGTGTCGTAAAAAGCCAAAGAATGTAAGGTGCCCAGCAAGGAATAAAGTGCTTCAAGAAATATAACATGTGGAATAGAAGTATGGAGTTTATTCTCTACCGAGGACATACAAACTGATATAGTAAAATATATAAATGCAGAAGTTGGTGAAGAGCGTGCAAAATATTCAAGTGACCAACATCAGAACAACATTGATGGAGATGCTACTGAAGCACCAGTAAGGCCATCTTTTACTAGTAATACAAACATAACAGAATGAAAAGCTCTTTTTGGATTACATCATCTGGCTGGTGTTCTGAAAATGAATTCCCTAACTACTTGTGGGCTGTTCGATAAGCTTACAGGTGTGATCTGTTTCCATAGTACCATATCACAACCAAGATTTGAATTTTTTACTAACACCTTATGCTTTGATGATCGCGAAAGTAGGACTGAACGTCGAAAGAATGATAAGACTTGCTGCGATAAGGGAGATTTGTGATCATGTTGTTACAACCCGTCAAAACTATGTGTGCCATCAAAATATTGCACAGTTAATGAGCAATTACTTGGCTTTCATGGACTGTGTGTTTTCAAGATGTTTATTCCATGAAAACCTAACAACTATGTAATTACGATATTGATGACGTGTGTCTTTAAGACATTCTACGTGTTATCGAGGGGCCCCGATGTCCGAGCTGTCACATTGCTTGCCTCCCACCAAGGCGATCCAGGTTCAATCCCCAGTGGATGCAGCCCGGATTTTTAGCATGTGGGAAATGTGGTGGACATTGCCGTTGGCCAGCAGGTTTTCTCGGGGATCTCCTATTGCCCCCACCTTTCTCATTCCGTAACTTCTTCATTGTAATTTCATGTCCTCTATCAGTATACGCAAGTATCTACGGGCATCTAGTCACAAATCTGCACTTGGGGTATGATACACCGCCCTCTGGTACCTTCCCCATACACTACTAATTTTTTCTATTGTACATGTTGAATGCTCAAGTTTACACTGGTAACGATTCACTTCCAAGCTCCACATATACTCTTTTAAGGAAAAAAATAGCTTGCTTTGTTACTTTGAGTGGCAAAAAAGTTACAGTGCCGAGAATATGATAAAATTTGAAATAACACAAATGTTTAATGCTCAGTAAAAATAAGTAATATGACATTAAATACATTAAGCACACATTTAAATTAAAGGTGCAAATTATTTATGCAGCTTGGTATGTTTTGTACGTGCCAAAATACCTACATTGATTGGTTTGTATAATTAGCCTGGCACAGAGGACGCCAAGCAGTGACTGTACGTGAGCTTACCAGCTGTGCTTGGCTTGAATGCTGACACATGCTTCTATATGCTGATGTGAGGTTTCAAGTCAGCAAGTCTGAGCTGTGAACTGAATAAGGTAGAGAACACCTACAAGTCTTGCCTTGCCAGTAGACAGCCTTAGTAGTAAAAAGCTAGCGATTGTGATGTCATTTGAAATAACTTATTTTTCCTCAGTTCTTTTGCATTCAAAAGAATTCATAGTATTTGAGTAATCCAGTAGATATGAACATTAGTCCAGATAACTATTTCTTCCAAGTGATGTTTTTAATTTCAGGGCATCCAGCGAACGACAAAAAAATTTCCCAGACTGTTCCAGGTTTTCCAAGAGAAAATATAAATTTTCCAGAAAAATAAAAAGAATTCATACCTAACAAATTATAAATACAGTAGCTCCCACTAAATACTCGTGCTGGGGGACACGATACTTAACAGCAGCAAAGTGATTCCGCAGTATACCAGGTGTGACCATTCTTTTATATACACATTATGGGCATAAAATTACCGCAATATAGGTAATTGATTCTGCTCTATAGCTGACTTACTGCACTATCTTTTCAAAAGTTATAAATACAGTAAACACAGTTTTCTTTACCTAACTTTCATTTACCCAACCTTCCATGTTACATTACTACCCATAACAGATATAATTGTCAATTGGCAAAACAACTTAAGCTGGGAAAGTTATACTTTTTGTTACTCCTGACCAATATATATTGTTTTGTTGTAAAACAGGACATAGTTTGGCTTGACATTTTAAAAGATTTTTTCTTAACATTTCCATTGATCTGATAGCCCGTTTATGTTAGATAAGCAAGACTTTACTGTATTACAAAATACTGGATATTGATCTACTAAAACATTTTCGCATAGCAATGAAAGTCAGCACAGATTATTTTGTTGTCCCTATTGATGTTACAAAATATCCACTATATGTATTGTAAATAAGATGCAATAGAATATAAGGTATTAACTTGTTTTAATATCACACACACTTGACATGTTACATGCCTCGGCCATCGCCTACTACGAATACCAACCGCCGTCTTCTAACTTCCTTTCTCAGGTTAGCCTGTTGCCAACCTTACTCTCCTGACACTATATCAAAATAATAGTTAAATTAAATACCTTTAGAAACTGTTGGGGCAGTAGTGGTTGTGAATACAAGAAACACATAGACTCACTGCTAATTACACTATATATTTTAGGAGTCTACAAACACTCGACATTACTACATACCGCCGCCATGGGTTTTTGCACACACACTAAAAAAAAAACAGGCACTGCCACTGTCAATGTATAGTCTCACTTTCATGAACAATTTATTTTCCCAACATTTCCCCTTAGATTGGTCATGATTTCACTGTTACCATATAAAAAAAAAAGTTCAATGACAAAAAGAAAAAACTTATCTGAGCCCCATCAGATGAACAAATTTTTCATGTTTTTTTTTAGTGAGGGGCTTGGTCAATATATCAGACAACATCTCTTCAGATGACACATATTCAAGTTCAATAGCTTTGTCCCGAACATGCTGTCTCAAAAAATGATGCCTGATATCGATATGCTTTGTCCTTTGACTGGTAACATCATTTTTGGCCAAGTGAATTGTTCCTTTGTTGTCACAACGTACAACTGAGGGCACGGGATCAGATTTGGGACGAAGTTCATTGCATAAAGTTCTGAACCATAGGGTTTCCTGGACTGTGGCACTGAAGGCCATATATTCCGCTTCAACGGTGCTGAGTGCGATTGTTCGCTGCTTCTTGCTAAACCACGATATCACACCGCCCTGGTATTAATACTGCTGCCAGTAGTCGAATGTCTACCGCTGTTCTCGTTGCCCCAATCTGCATCACTGTAGCTCACTAATTCATTACTGTCACTGCTGTCAAAATCTAATCTGAGGTCCCTAGCGCCTTTTATGTACCTAAGAACCCTTTTGATGGCAAGCCAATGACATTTCTGAGGAGATCTGTTGAATTGGCTTAAACAGTTCACCGTGTACGAGATGTCTGGTCTCGAGACTTGCGATAGATAGAGCAGGCTACCGACCGCCTGTTGATAGGGTACTGTCTCTTTACAGGGCACAGTACTCTCACTGACATTATTTGTTGGGTTCCCTGTTGGATTCTTTAAGTTCAAACCAGCTTCCATGGGTGTTGCAACTGGATTGCAATCGGACATACCAAATTTCTCAAGCACGTGGTCTCTGTAATCCTGATCAATCCATAGTTTGCCTTTCTTCCGATCTCTGGTAATTCTCATGCCTAGACATTTACTTGTACTTCCTAGGTTTTTCATGTTAAACTCCAGTTCGAGTTTCTTCTAGACTACCTTTTGTATGCAAGGTTCATTTGTAAAGAGAATGAGGTCGTCGACATAGATGGAACATACAATCAAACCTTTATTGGTATTCCTAAAGTATATACATGGGTCTGCTTTGGATTGCTGAAGTCCCATGTCCATGAGAACTCAATTCAACGGCGGTTCCAACACCTTCCACTTTGCTTCAACTCATATATCGCTTTCTTTAGCCGCCACACATTTCCAGGTCGTTCATCTTGCATGCCTTCAGGTGGCTGTACATATATTTCCTCATCCAATTCACCGTGTAAATAAGCGGTTTTCACATCCAATGTGTTATTTCAAGATTTTCTTTGGCTGATAGTGCAAAGAGGTATCTCAATGAAGAATATTTTAGCACTGGTGAAAATGTTTCTTCGTAGTCTGTTCCTTGCCTTTGTCCACAGCCTTACCACTAGTCTTGCCTTGTACCTAGGTTCCTTTGAATCAGAGTTCTTTATTTTAAACACCCATTTTGTCTCGAGTGTTTTTGCATTCTCAGGTAGTTCTGTCCATTCTTCGTCCATTGCTTCCTTCCATTTTCCAGCATTTTTCCCGGTTAGGGCTTCCCCTTGGGTGTTCGGCTCAATATTCTCCGGTGCAAGATAGGATATAAAATCAGGCTTCACCTTAAGCTTCGGAATACGTCTGGACCTTCTTGGAGGTTCAGTCTCTAATTCTTCTGACTGGTCGTTTTCTTCCTCAAAACCATGAAAGTCTTCCTCATCTTGATCGGAAGCTGAAGGGACATCTTCATTATCGCCCTTGGTCTCTTGTGACGTAACCTCATCACTAATGTCGGTCCATGGCACCATTTCTGTCTTTCTTGTCATTTCCATGCCTTTCTCCTCCAGGAAGATGACATCCCTCCTAATGACCATCTTTTTTGTCACCAGATTCATTAACCTGTATCCTTTGGTATCATCACAATAGCCTGTGAATATTAGCTTCTCAGAATGTGGGTCCCATTTTTTTTTTTCCTTTGGTATCTGCACAATTGCCTCACAACCAAAAATACGAAGGTACCCTAGGTTTGGTTTCTTGGAGTGCCATGTTTGAAAAGGAGTTTTGTCTCCGAGAGCTTTTGTGGGGCTCCTGTTGTTAAGATGAACTGCCGTAGAAACAGCTTATGCCCAAAGTGCCTTGGGCAGTCCTGCATCCTGTAACAAACAATTTGCCTTTTCAACAACTTTGCGGTTTGTGCGCTCTGCAACCCCATTCTGTTGAGGTGAGGCTCACACAGTGCGCTGGTGCCTGATACCCTTTTCATTCAAGAAAGTAATCATTTCTTTGTTGACAAATTCGGTGCCATTGTCTGATCGAAAACACTTGATGGTTCTGCCTGTCTGGTTCTCAACCATGGCACAGTACACTCTAAACACATAATATACTTGGTCTTTGGATGCTAAAAAATATACATGTGTAAATCTAGACATATCATCAATTAGGACAAGAAAATATCTACTACCTCCTAGTGACACAGTTTCTGAGGGCCACACAAGTCTACATGCACTAGTTCAAGGGGTTCACTTGCCCTGAACTTGCTTGGCTTGAATGGTAAACGAGTCTGCTTACCTTTTGCACATGTTTCACAAGGTAACTTACTAACCTCTAAGTCATCTACACCGTGAGCCATTCCTTTTAAGTGGTACATGTCCTTCCTATTCAGGTGTTCTAATCTTCGATGCCAAATATTTTGGTCATGGGTGACAGCATACGTCCGACCGACGTCAACAACTTGAGCAGTATCTAACATATAGATGACATTACTCAATGTTGCAGTAGCAATCAGTTCTTTTTCCTGATTTATTATTTTACCACCAGTTTTGTCAAATACTACGGTATGACCTTTATTTGTAATCTGACTCACCGATAGAAGATTCGCTGTGATACCTGGTGCATGATGTACGTCATAAGTTGTCACAACACTTGAGCTGCGACCAACTGACACTTCAATGTCACCATTCCCCACAGACTTGGTTACTGTTTCTTCACTATTTGCAGTTAATAATCTCGCCTTGGATGAAGACACCGAGTTTTCTAATTCTTTATTTGTCAAGTGTACCGACGCGCCCGAGTCTAGAAACCATGCTGAATC
Source organism: Medauroidea extradentata (assembly GCA_003012365.1). NCBI lineage: Eukaryota > Metazoa > Arthropoda > Insecta > Phasmatodea > Phasmatidae > Medauroidea > Medauroidea extradentata. The sequence continues at coordinate 9,804 of PNEQ01119586.1, forward strand.
ATTACCTTCATTAGCGTACGTGCAAGCTAAAAATGCATTGTTATACTTGTTATCATGCCGTTTTGTTTCCCCAGTCCGTTTTGTTTCGCTATTTCTAGCGTCGTTCGTCTTGCCCTTCGCTTGACAATTCGCCGCAAAATGTCCCGGTTTGTTACAATTGTAACACTTGCGAGGTTGTTTGGTTTGTTTACTATTGACAAACTTGCTGCTTTCACCGCTCCGCGAGTCACCACCGCGGTATCGATTGCTGTACAGCGCCGTGTCGATATTCGACGATCGAATTTGGTTGCTGCTGTTGCCGGCCAATTTCACATCTTGAAGCAGTTTTATTTTAATTGCATCAGCGGTTATAGCGGTCCCCGAGCCTTCTAATCCCATTATCATGGGTTTATATTCCTCGGGTAGACCTGCTAACAGTAACGTCCCTACCCATTCTTCTGAAATGTCGAACTTTACGTCTCTAAGTCGCTGGGCAGTCGAGGTAACCTGATTGATGTATTCTTCTACCGAACTACAATTGTCCAAACGAGTCAGTACCAACTGTCGTAACAGTCCGACTCTCCTTGTGAGCCCTGAATCCTCAAATAGCGTCTGTATAGCATCCCAAGCTTGCTTCGAAGTTTCGCAGGCTTCTATGTTGTGGATTAGGTCTTTCTCTACAAATAGCAAAATTTTTCATAGTGCCTTCCTATCCTTTTCCTTGGCTTCTTCGGGTTTAACTGTCCCTTGGACGACGTCCCATTGGTGGTCTAGGCTCAGGAGTGCTTTCATTTGAAATTTCCAGGAAGCGTAGTTTTCTCGGCCCCTTAGCTTCTCCACACAGGATAAAGAGCTTGTAGCCGCCATGCTTCCTCGTCGGCGCGAGCGCTTCACGTTACCTTGTTTCTTGTTGAACGTAGTTTCAGCAATCACTATTTCCGTGTCCCTGGGCCCATAACCTTTGTTGGGGTAGTAGTGGTTGTGAATACAAGAAACACATAGACTCACTGCTAATTACACTATATATTTTAAGAGTCTACAAACACTCGACATTACTACATACCGCCGCCATGGGTTTTTGCACACACATTAAAAAAAACAAAAGACAGGCACTGCCACTGTCAATGTATAGTCTCACTTTCATGAACAATTAATTTTCCCAACAGAAACCCTAAGATTATACCGAGGTCTATCACATATTGGCTGTCATAATTCAGTGGCAAGTAGTTACCTAAAATAACTGCTGGTAGAGACTAGGCTTGTTCATCAACTTTAGTTGTGAGAAAATAACTAAATTTTGCCACAAACTGAAATTCAAATAGGTAATGCCATTAAACTTAGAGCCTGTTTATAGTAAGCATTAATTGCATTTTTTTCTCCCTTAGTAAAACCGAAGCATGTTTTCGTCAAAACTCACAGAAATGCCAGACAATTCTATAGAACATTAAAAAATTTCAGAATTTTCATAAATTTCCCCAACATTTCCCTGATAACCCTATTTCCCTGACTTTTCCCTGTTTTCCAGGTCGCGGATACACTGAATTTTGAAAGGCCCTAATTAATATGTGAAGAGATGGTACTTTAGAAGAATGGAGTGTTCTATTGGGATTTTCGTACGAGAGATGCATCATAATCTAACCTATAGTAGATATTCAGAACTCAAAACATTACATGCATTTACAGATGAGAAGAAAAAAAAACTCTTTAGTTTTGAGATTCAGATATGACAACATAAAAAATATTTGTTTTACTTATCATTAAAAAAATATGTAAACAAAACATATTTTCATATTCATGGAAAACCTTGTTGTGACCCATACTAACTTCACAAGAGAGCAGTTGAAAAATCTCTTCGAGAGAAAAACACTCACAACTGCTGCAAACTGTGGTGAGGTTAGTTTGATTCCTGGTAAAGCACAATGTAAGAACAAGAAAAATTTATCAATTTTTGCCAACATGAAATAGACTTTGGTTTGAAAGCAGAGTGGCATTTCTTTGTTACTTCTCACTGCAAAGGTCCATGTGATGGCGTTGGGGGTACAGTTAATCAATCAGATGGTGACTTAAGCAAGACTTTAGCATACACTAACTAATCACATTGCAAAACTCATACAAATGCATGAATTTTGTAAATCACAAACCAAAGGAATTACTTCCTTTTACTGCACTGAAGGCAATTTAAAATCCAACACTATTCCTTTAGCCTAGATTTGACAATGCTTTAGCAGTTGAACAAACAACATCCTTGCACAGTTTTGTACCTGTAGACAGTTTCAGTCTTTAAGTTCGGAAGACAACCACATTCACTGATTTGAAAATAGTGCCCATCAGCAGAGAAATTCATCCTGTCTTACCAAAGATCAATGATTAAGTTTGTTGTGTTTACAATTACAATTGGTGGCTACGTCTTGTAACATAAATTGCTGTTTGACATGGAAAAAGAGCTAAAAGTACAATTCTTCCACCCCCATGGCCCAGAAAGTTCTTACAAACTTTCATCAAATGACACTGTGCGGAGGAAAAACCAACACATCCTCAAAATACTCTTCCCACTAGAGCTTACAATTTCTACAGGAAGAACACACATCAGCCCAAAAATGAGCCTCAGCTTACCTCAACTTTTCTCCAACAAGTCTCCTTCAACATTTTAAACAGGTACTCAGTATATTTCATTTCACGGTACTTATTTTTACTAAACAGTAAACATATCTATTATTTCAAATTTCATATTCTAGGCTCTGTTACTTTTTTGCAGCTCTAAGGAACAAAGTAATCTATTTTTTCTCAAAAGAGTATATGAGGAGCTTTACAATTTATATTAGTTTAGATCTTGAAAGTTAGTCCCACATTAAGTTTTTTTGCCCTAAAAACCCCATTTTTCAAAAATTTTGATTTTTGGGAATTTTTTTACAGTGTAGGACTGCAGGTATCACAATGTTTTTGCTAACTCACAAAGTAACTGTAGGACTGAATCATTGAGGGGAAACAAAGTTGTTCCTCGAAGTAACTTCATTAAATTTTTAATCTTTAAATTTACTGAAGGTTTATTTTAGTTAATTTCCAGCATTCACAAAGTAGAGAAGGGTACATAAAATTTCTTATTTCAATAAGTAAAAAAAAAAAAATACTTTTAATGTGTTTTTCAGTGATAATAGTATAGCTCCTTTATTAAAAAAGTTGTGGTCTCTCCAAAAATACCTGAAAATGATTTGTACAGTTGGCTTTATCCTCAGTATTTCGTTCCAGGAAATCTGCAGATAACGAAAATTGTGTATATTGAAGACACTATAATAAACTACATAAACCACCATATGCAATTTATAAAAAAAAATTTAACCCCTACCCTCAAATGCTACTATATTTGTGCAAAGTAGAGATATTTAACACGCTCATAACGTGTCCCACAAAATTTAAATATAGTAAAAATTACATGTAGCGTGTGCAATGTGGCGCAAGTTAGATATAACAGCAGCCACACTGCGAGTGGACGCGGTGACTTAGCAACAGTGCACGGTGAGCCAAGTGGTCGGCTACTGCTGACGTTGCAACACAGCACGGCCTGATCCGCCGCGCTATCTCTCCACCCACCCTACGCTGCCAAGAGCGTACGCTGGGTAGAGAGGGAGTGTCTCCACAAGTGTTGATAGAATGGCATCTGATAACTTTCTAGCATGTAATGCTTACTTTATCTTTGTTGACTGAACACACAAAACAACAGTGGAACAAGCACAATTACGATTACGATTACATAGGCTTGAATATTTTGCATTTGTCTCTAAATATTTCTTGCTTGTATGACATGCACGGACGGTAAATTACAAAAAATAATTGGATAATTAACAAAAATGTTAAATATTTTGACCATAATTAACAACGTTAGCAGTATCGTTTTTATACGGCATCACTGATTATACAAAAATAGACTTGGCTAAATTTTTTTTCACACATGTCACCGAAAAATTTTACACCACTGGTCAACATGGAAAAGGACAAAGGTTTAGCAGTTTTCCTTTCAATACAGCACTAGTGATTGCACTAAAATTAACTTTACTCAATTTTATTGCCGTTTTTGGTGCAGTACTAACACTTGATCTAATTTACAGTGCTTCATTTTGTAACGAACAATTGACACACTATTTTTTTTTTCCCTGTACCTGCAGCCAATTGCAATAGTTATGTCTGTGATTAAATGTAGCTTTTTAATTTTGTCAGTCAAACTAAGAAATTTGCGATATCTCTTTGGTTTAGAATAATCACTACAGCCTTTCTTTTTAGGAAACAAACATTATGCTGCAGGTCACGGAATCGTGTATAGTTGCACATTGTAGATGCACATCAGGACTGTGCACTACGTGCGGGGGGGGGGGGAAGATGGCAAGCGGGCAAACAAGACAAGTTAATGAAATACACGTGTGTGTTCTGCACGGATGTAGTTTGCAGGCAGGCGAAAGGTGAACGTGACCCACTGGAGATATCAAATAATTTTGTTTTGGAAGCGTGCGGCGAGCGATAAGATCTATATAAGCGAAGTATCGCCGCCCACACACTTTGCCCATTGGTGAACAAACTTACAGCGCGTTCCAAGCACAGCGAGTGGCGCGCTAGTAGTTCGTGCAGAAAACTATGCACGGCGCACGCACGAAAATACGAATTCTTAAGAATTTCATGTTTATATTTTACATTTTTTCCCTCATTTTCCAACTGCGGTTGGTGAAAACCGCGGATACGAAGTACGCGGATAAGGCAGGCCGACTGTACCATACTTCCAACAGAAAATTGGCTGTATTTCAAAAAGTATTATTATTAAAAATCTAAAAAGTTAGGGGTTTTTCTTAGGAAGGATAGTAGAAAACATTATCAGTGTTTCAGAAAAATAAAAACTCCTGCAGTAAAAAAAAATTAAATAGTATATTTGTCATAGAATGACACTGACGTGTAAACATTCCTCTTAGAAACTAGTCAAGATAACAACCCCTGAACTTTGTTGTAGACGAGCCAGGAGTTCAGACTCAGAATCCAAACATGCCTGACACACACATGGTGGTTTCAATAAATACTTGAGCTGAAATTCAATATTGGGTTGAAATAACTTGCTCCAATAAGAATGTGATATGAAACAAATATTTTTTTTAAGTTCATACAATCATATTTACATTTGAAAAAAGTGAATATAATTTTTAGATCACTGGGTATCGTATCTTTGCCAACACACAACTACCATGAGCAACACTCAGAATGGTTTTCATGTGGGCACTACACTGCAGCCGTACTTTTATTTTCCCGTAATAACACACAGCAACAGTGATGAAATTCAAACAAATGTTGTATTAAAAAAAAAAAAGTCTGGTTACCACAGAACTAAGCTCACTCATATGGGATGGAGAAGATAAATGTAGAATGTGTGATCATACAGCAAATTCTATTTATGTCACGTTGCAGTATAAGCACAGCAGTTAAACTTTTAACATATATTTAAGCCACAGTCGGTTATACAACTTTTTTATATTCTTAAACAACTGACTGTGACCTAAATAAACATTGAAAGTTCAACTGTTGTGTTGTAGCACAAGGTAAATAAAATTAGCATTATGGTTGAAAATTCAAAACTTTTTACTCAGAATTTCATAAAAGCAAAAAATAAAATAATCTTATATGTAGACTCAAACTGAGCCTTAAGCAATAATCAAAATATGATAAGGTTCTCCATCATGAGCGTTCGATTAGCAGCTGTACTTGTTTGCTTGTTGTTCCAGATCTGCGAGATATATCCAACCACAGTAGACCAGACCGAGTGCACCTCTCTGGCAGTACTATCTACATGACTTTGACGTCCGAGACACATATCCACACAGCAAGTCGAGTTTATCAAAGGCATATGGAACATATTGTTCAAAAGCAAAATTTTAAGCTTTACAAATATTACTGTATACTTTTTATCAGTAACATTTCGTATATACACACACACTTGCTACAAATGTTTAATGCAGCAGTACTGTATGTGTCCCACATTATTAAGTAATGAAATTTGATTACCGATATTCAATTTTACATGGTTTTCAGAAATTACTCTACATCAATGCTAGGATGATTCCTAACTACAGGCAATTATCAAATCCTTTCTCAGGTTCTGTCTGTATGATTCAGTGGTGAATTCATCATCAACAAGACGTAACCCTACCCACCTAACTTTAAATTTTGGAATCGCTCTATGTCTTTAATTTCATCTGGTCCCGTAGCAAATTATAGCTTGAAGTAAGGTGACTACGAGCAACTCGACCCATGGGGTAAATGGGCCAGGATGTTTCCCAGAAACCTATGAAGGAAATTTAAGTTTTAGCAGTTGGCAGCTCTGCTGGATTGTAACTTCTTCCTCAAACAACAACAGTTAACCTCTCACTGTGTAATGGCTGTTGATTATTAGTTGGTGATTTTTGGAATGGAATTTTTTGAAAACATGATGTACTCAATGTTACAATAAAATACTACAGACTTAAAGTACTATTAATGTAGTTACTAGTTTAGCATAAATTTAAAGCACACATAATACAAAACATGAACTAATGTTTGGACAGACTGTTTGGACAAAGACCTAAATGTGTGACTTGGGTTGTTTTTTCTTTGAAACATAATTTGAATTGCGCACCATTCCGTCATTGTAGGAAGAGACTAGTGCAAAAAAGATGGTGTCGGTTTATTGGTAAGCTCGGCTCGCAACACGTACAATTTCTGGTCCTCCGGGCCGGATAGATCGTTATCGTTACGTATTTATACACGGTGAATGATGCTAACGGTACGTGAACTCCGGTAACGGTTTAGTGTCGCGAATTGCACGAATGTTTGTCTGACGGCTGGTGACGCCATGCATTTGCGCTACACTAATTTACATTTTGACAGGTAAACTACCGACCCTAACAGGCATGCAGTGTTTGTTCGTTGCTGCAGTCACTCACTACTTATTGGTCGAGACACTCTCCTTAATACAGTCCATTGCATTCAAGACTGAAGCGGCTTGGCTCGTCGGCGAACGGGCACAATGGCAGCGGCAACTCATGTAACATTCAATCGTTACGTGACCCAAGCTGATGAAGCTCGAGAACTCTATGAAGCCACGCAGGAAGACCCCGGGAAAATGGAAGATCTGGAAGTACTGCTTTCAGATGTATTCGACAACAAAAGTAAAGTCCTGGCGAACTACTTAGCGCTTTGTGCTAAACCACCCTCGGAACACACGCTTCTTTGGAAGATATTAAACGACAGTCCCGTGCCTACGAAGTTTTGGTGCGGGAATTGCAGAAAGTCGTAAACAGGTCGAAGGTGCTTAATGATGAAGTGACATTGAGCACTAACACTCCCGGTTGTTGTAAGAGTCCTCAAACTGCAATGCTACCAACACTACCATTGCCTACATTTAGCGGAAACTGGACAGAATGGATAAGTTTCGCACAGCTCTTCACTTCAATAATTGGACAAGTACCAAATCTTTCTAAGGTGCAAAAAATACATTATCTTTTGGGCTGTTTGAAAGACGAAGCACGTGAATTGGTGAGTAACATCCCGATTGTCGATAGGAATTATGATGTTATATGGCAGATGTTAGAGCAACGATTCAAAAGTGTTCAAATTGCAGCTACAGTTCATGTCAATAGAATATTGCGTCTCCCATCTGTAGACAGCGGCAACAAAGGAATGTTAGCCAAATTTGTTACAAGTGTGGAAGAAAACCTAAATGCCTTAACGGCACAAAATTTCCCTGCAGCAGACTGGGATTTTTCGCTCCTGAATATTTTGTTGGAAAAGCTAGACCAACCTCTAAGGCAAGCATTCGAAATGACATTAGATTAAGACAATCCGTCATATGTTAAGCTGCTCAAGTTCATAGAACGCAAGGCAAAGACATCTTACTTTCAATTATGGTGACAAATATGGGCACTGCTGGACGCTCGTTAACGTGGGCATGCCAATTAATGATACAGTATAAAGATCAAGTAACTGCGGATTTGGTGTCATTGCGCGGAGTGCTGGAGTGTGACATGTCCGATGAGGATGATGATTTTAGTGAACTTTCAGTCAAATGACTTTGAACTTGCCATGTGATCCGCCACAGTGTGGCGCCTCTGCTTTGACCTTCGGGTGTGGTAGAGGTTACTCCAGCTATGGCAAGACCTTGACGTGGCGCTGGAGCTTGCTCGTACCAACTTGCCAACCACGTGACTTACAACCACGTAGCGGGATACACAGACACTTGTAATGTTGCCAGATCAAATGTTATGAGTTCTTTGTTTCTACTAGTATTAGGCCTAAAGGGGGTGATCCATTCACCCTAATGTTTTATTGTAATTGGGGTAAATGGGCCAGGTGCTTGGGGTAACTGGACCCGCCCGGGATCCAGATACCCGACACAATTTTACTTGTTATATATAAGAATGGTGGGAAATAGGCCACTAGACTAACACATACTCCTGGCTGCCTCACCACAGACACAAGACTTGTTTTCAAGGCCCCCCCAAATTGGTTTTCAAACGACCACCCAACATCCGCAACAAACTAGTCCGTCCGAAACTCCCACCAGCAAAACAGTTCTCGTTGTGGTTCCTACACCATTCATCAGCCATCTACCCACTTCAACAGCAGACTGACAAACCACACATATCCCATCCAAGGCAGCTACAACAAACCTGATATATCAACTCCAATGTAAACGCTGTGATGCATCGTACATAGGCCTAACCACCAACACTCTAAGACAGAGAATGAATGGCCACAGAGCTGACACAAAGCAAGCCCTAGCTGGACGCAACATCTGCCCACAAGAAAAGCCAGTTGCAGCTCATGCAGTTTCCCACAGCAAAGACTTTGATTCCTGCTACAGCACCAGAATTGTGAAATCCTTGTCATCTTCTGGCAATAGTTCAGAGCTCAGACGCTGGGAACTGGCCCACCAATATCAGATAACTCACTTTTCCTCCCCCCTATTCATTGCAAGCCATCACAACCAGACCTACATTACTGCCCCATGTTTGAAATTTCCGCCATGCTTAGTTCACCTTCCGGCCGCTAGGCTTACAGGTAACACTGCTGCTGAATTGCAGTGTGCCATGTGTTGTAGCCCGAGGAAGCCAGTTTAATACTGGCGGAACGTCGCGACCGCGCAATAATGTGTGTCATCCCTTCATGTGTGTGTACCTATTTACAAGTATCAACTGTAAGTACTTGTACTTCTGTCTGTTACATTACGTTATGTTTACTTGTTATAAATTGTTAATTAAAATCTTCAAAAGTTACATACTAAATCATTGTAGACTATTATTTATTTAAAGTGAGCTATCAGCAGTAGCGGCCGGTGTTAAAGTGCACAGGTGCACGTGCACACCCAGTTTTCTACAGAACATTTCTTTATTTTTTAATGTTTTAAAAAGTTTCTGTTTATCTACTATTACCAATGGCATCTAAACGCAGATACTCATGTTGTGTTGTTAACATCTTTTACGAACGTATGTTTTATTTTTCCGTTTGCTGCGATATTGC
>PNEQ01119587.1:0-10087 GCA_003012365.1 Medauroidea extradentata
ATGTAAATAATATTTGTTGTAAGTTTGTACATGTTCGGAACTGGTCTCCCGACTGCCATGTTGGTACTACTCTGTACATATTGTGCTTCGTACTAATGTGGGTTTGAACTTGGCGCCTATCCGCCATACTGTAAGGAAGGCAGTGCAAATCAAGATGGCGCGGTGAGAAGGTTACTCTGTGCGTTTGTGCTCAAACACGGACAAAGAAGCCCTTACAGCGAGTATGTTATCCATAGTCAGGGAATCAAAATAATATCGAAATTCACAAAATGCGGAAGCCAGGAAAACTCCTGGATTTATCCACCAAATATTCTTCAGGTACATTTACATAAACCGAAGCATTCGGGAGAAACAGAAAATTGTATTTTAATTCTTTGACATACAAAATAAAAATAATTGTCACAGATACAAATAACATTGAAATATTCGAATTGATTTATCTTTCCCCTGATTTCTGATATTTTGGTGGTGGGCAGCAGAAATTTGTCAATAGGCCGGATCTAGTCCACGGGCCGCCTACTGGGAAGTCTGATCTACAGAGATGAACAAAATAGTGCTGTCGGAAATCAGAACCGAGGTGGACGGCAAGGCACAGTGGAACTCTCTCGTAGATGTCTGGAAAGGAAAGAAGCGCACCCCTGAAGGAGGTCGTCCCCACAGTTTCTGAGAAGAGTGAAGGGAACTAGGCTGCATGGGCGCGAGAAAGTGCAGCGATGCAGGGCGCCTCAAGACGCGCGCTGTCAGCTGTGATGAGCTCCGCGGATGGACGGACCGCGAGCTGGTCTTCGGCCGTGGAGTAGCGCACAGCCCCGCCACTCCAGTGTTGCCAGATGCCACTGGCATAGCTGTGAGATCTCAGGTACGCAGCGCCCATAGTGACAATGTTTACAACGCTGGCGAGGTATTGACATGTAAGAATGGAGTGGCGCTGGGATGAAGGCGAAGGTCCCCGAGAAAGCCAGCCGATCAATGGCATCGTCCGGCACGTTTCCCAAATGCGAAAATTCGGGTCGGTCCCGCTGGGAATCGAACCCAGATCACAATGATGAGTGGTCAGAAATGTATTATTCACGGTGGAACATCCGCCTCAATGGTTTAATATAATTATGTTACTTGTGTTTGAGAATCAGTGGGGGCCGAGAGGGTGGACAGGGGGACGCTGCACCTCCCCTTGAAGAGAGGGGAAGGATACAATAGGCATTTGTGACCACCCCAAGTTTTAATATTTAAAAATATTAAAATTTATGCCAGCTGTATGTTAAATATTTAGACTCGAAAACCACTTAAATAGCACCAATTTGCACATTAAAATTCAAAAATTTCCTGTGAAGAACTCCGGGACCCCGCTTCAATGAGTTGTTATAGGAAATTACTCGAAATAAATTTCTGTCAACGATCCTGTTCCCCTCCCATACAAGAATACCTTCCGCCGCCACTGTTTCGAATAATACTAGTATGTTTTTTTTTTTTTTTTTTTTTTTTTTTTTTTTTTTTTTTCAAAACTTCGTGGGCAGTTAAAACGATACCTTAAATAATATTGTCTTATCTATTTGTCCCGTTGGATTGCAGGAATATGGCTTGAAAAAAAAATCTAGCCTAAGCCAAGTTAATAAAAAAATTAAGGAAATGTATGTAGTTAAAAGTCATCGAAGTATTCAATGGCCAATTGTACAGAAATAAATCATAACCAAAAGTTATAACAAAAATTAAATCCAAGATGAAAACGAATGTTTCATCTTAGAAAGCGTGGGACATTAAGAACGCTGAAATGTCTATTGAAAATCTCCAAATTTTTGGAAGTCAGAATAAAAAAACTAGAGTTCCCCTGGCCAACAGAATTTTGCCATCTTTATTAATCAGAGCCACTTAAATTCTTGATGGACCAGACTCCTAGAAAGAGCATGGCATTGCTGTGTACATGAAGTCAGTTTATCGTGACCGACTGCAGCGACATCCTGTTCTATAATTGTCTGTTCCGAGGGGCTTCTCATTCATTCTCCGCCGCTCGCGTTTCCCACAGCATCTCACTCCTCGGGCTGCAAGGCACGCCACACTGTCGGATACAGCTGTTAGCAGCTCATTACAGGATACGTCCTAAAGTATACAAGAAGTAAAGAAAATGTGTTCATGAGCGCTGAGCTTGTGGTTCAGATTCGACAACCTTCGGATATCTTCGGGTCCTCTCGTCGGACAAGCACTTGAGGGATGGGTGGTGGCCCCTACAAATCCGATGTTCACATTTTGAGGAAGACTGTTCACGGTTATGTGAACGTTTATATTGGAGTAAGGTCGTGGACATAATTGAAGTACCTAGTATTCAGACATAGACGTGCATGCCGGCTCTATACTGGGCATTGGTTGTAATTTGCTTGAAAGATTCTTGAAATGGTAGAGAGTAGTTTTGAGTACAGTAATTGACGTATGCACACGGCATGTAGGTGTTTTTTTTTTTTTTTTTTTTGCATTTCGGTGTGACTAGTGAACAATTAACTGTGTTCCAAGATTTTCGCATACGAGGATCATGCTGGACGACGCCGTCGGTCGGTCGGTTTTCTCGGCGACCTCCCCATTTCCCCCACACCTTCATTCCCCATTCTTTCAACCTACTCATTCATAGACCTAAACAATTCGCTATTTTTTTACATAGTGTTCAAACAGTTGCAATTTCGTCTCTCTTTAACTGCCACTGAGATCGATTAACTCCGACATCGTCTGACCAATCACCATGAAACACGAAGGTTTTTGTGCTATCCATTTTATTCTTAAGGCGCCCGCCTGGCTGCTGCACGAAGTGTGATGCAGAGGTTCAATATTAACTTTTTTTTAAGAAACTTTTTGTCAGAGGACACTGTCTTTATTATATAAACGAGATTAAGGTACCGCACACCTCCCTTAACTGCTTGCATCTTTCTCAGCTTTGTATGTTATTAGAAACTAAACGGCGAATATGGTCATTCAGCATCTTTTCTTAAGCATACTACACATAATTTTAATTGTTTTCTACGTGAAAGTTGTTAAGGGCTGTGTAACCATCCTTTATCTTTCTTCGCGTATACAATTTGTCCTAGGTCACAGCTGAAAATTTCGAGGAAAATGTATTCTGTACGACGCCGCAGCGCATCAACTTTTATACCGTTCAAACTATCGCCTTAAAAGCTGGCAATACTAAACGGGGTAGAGTGGTAGAACGAAATACCCAAAAAAATTAAATGGCCATTGCAACTCATGCCGGGACAGCTAGTCCAACAATAAAGAAGCAACTAAATGCAGCCCACTCATGTGGTATCACTTAAAAGTCATCGAACAGCCAATGAGCAGCTGATGTCTACTTCAGTAAACTGGTAACGTACAGGTCATTGAACACGCGAATTTTACCTCTTGTCTATTCATTCACTGTTCTCGAAAACATAAGCCCTGCTCTCCAGTTGTTGGTTTGCGCGTAGAGGTGATGCTGCATTCCACGCGCGGGTCATCGGCACCCTTAACGCTCCATCGATAATGTTGGAAATACTGTACTGGAATTCCGACCGTTATTTCGCCCCAACAACTTGGGCACGGAGTCGGTCATCCGCCAGCCAGTGCGTGAAAGCAATCCTGCCGAACGCCAGTCAAATCAATTTGAATGGTGCCCGTTGAGGCGGAACCAATCATACACAGAGCTCGTTCCACAGAAACAAGCAGGGAATCAGCACGTTTCATGTCGAGGACATCGGCATGCTGCGCGGTATACAAAAAAATCATTTCCTAAACGGCAGTGGAAGTATTTTCTCTCATTTACACACACAGTATGGGAAATTTACATTATTTCAGCCTGTAATTACAAAATCGTTGAGGTTGTAATTTATAACTATTAAAGTCTTGTATCTTAAGTGTGCTTTCGACTCTTCCACCCACGTGTGTGTATGTAAGCGGTGCCATTCATGTAATTTATTGTATTATATCGTGTTCCTTAAGGGTTATTGATCCCTACCACCTTGGATTTATATGTTTCTTCTCGATAACTTTTGTTCCAGTCAATGTATCAAAATTTTTGTCGCGACAAGGCATAGATACAAACTAAATCGATTATATGTAATTGCTGGAACCATAATATATTCATTATTTTGCAACGGGAAACAGCTGGAAAGGAAAAATTGCTTTGTTTACGGGAGCGACTACAGAGGCCAATAAATTAACAAAAACAATGTCATATGGATTCCAAAAAGTGAATGAAACAATAAACTATGCCTTGTCAGCGTGAAAAAAAGTAAAACAATGTGTGTATTCCCTGATTTATAAGAAAAACCGTAAAACCGATCTGACAGGGATCAATCGCCCTTAAGGGCGTTCAATTGTGGAAAAATCATAATTTTATATTTGTATAAAATAGGGTTATATTCGTAGACACTATTTGAGAGTACATTTTTCTCTTACGAAAAAAAATTAGCTCAGCCAGTTTTTCCATAATGCCAGTTCAAAGTCAAAATTTGCATATTTTTACTTCGTGCAAAACTTGAAAACCAATAAACATAATGAAATGAAAAAAAAAATCACATCAAAACTACATGCCGCAGTGTACAGCTTGAAACGTATAGAAACCCTTTACATAAACATTTTGTATTTTTTAAAAAAGTTTTAAAAGTAGGCCTAATATAAAATTAGCAAATTTTAGAAAACTTTCTTAAGTGCAAAAATTTTTTGTCAAGGGTCTCTATGTGCTTCAAGCCGTAGACCGTGACATGTAGTTTTGATGTGATTTTTTCCATTTCATTATGTTTACTGGTTTCAAGTTTTGCATGAAGTAAAAATATGCAAATTTTGACTTTGATATGACATTATGGAAAAACTGGCTGAGCTAAATTTTTTTCGCAACAGAAAATTGTACTCTCAAGTAATGTCTACAAAACTAATCCTATTTTATACAAATATAAAATTACGATTTTTCCACACTGGAACACCCTTAAGGGCGCCGCCTACCTGCGCGTGAGAGGCTCAAAAGCGACGGAGCAGTAAGGACGATTTTGAAGCGCGCATCAAATGCCGCGTCGCTTCAACTAGCCAAATTCTGATTTAGCGCGCAAGCTTCCTGCCGAACGGTTTTTACTATGGGACACTAAACGGTAACCATATAATTTTATTGGTCGAAAGTCTGCAACTAAGTTCAGTGCAGGTCGCAATCTGAGTTTCACATACATCCGGTTAGTTCATTTTGAAGTACGGAAGTCTGAAAAGACCGTTTTTAGCCATGTTGGAGGGCTTAGAAACAATGTTTTTAATGAGAGTGGCGTCTTAACAATGAGGTTCCGACCTTGTCCGAAGTGTGTTTTATAGAAAAAAAACCTGTTTACGAACTCGCTGCAGCGCATTTGAAGCGCAGGTGGGGAGGCCCCTTAACACAGTTATACATCGGTGAAGAATGTCTACAGTAATCTCGTACAGTGTAAAGTGACCTATGTATCTCTCGTCTCGTGATAGCGTAAATAAACACTTTAAGGACTGAACACGCCATAACTAAGGGTTTGGGTTGCGCTATAACGTTTATAATTCCGATAAGACCTCGACATGATTTAAGCTGCAAATATCCAAGACATTTAGAGACCTGGGAAATTTGCGTTTTCTTTTGGCCTCTAAGCTAGAATTCAAACAACTGTAGGGGCCGCGGTGTTTGAGGGGTCAGACCTCTCGCCTCCCACCAAGGCGATCCGGTTCGATCCCCGGCGGGGTAGGTCCCCGGATTTTCGCATGTGGGAATCGTGCCGGACGATGCTGTTGGTCGGCGGGTTTTCTGGGGGATCTCCCGTTTCCCCCGCCATTTTTCATTCCGGCGTTGCTCCATACTCACCTCATGTGGACCAGCGCTTAAGACCTCGATGGCGCTGACGAAGAATCTCTCTCACTCAATCAACTGTAAGTTCGTATGGCTACGGGTCAGTGAACCCACGAGTTTTTCCATTCTTTATTTATGCAGCAGTCTGCAGAGTGTGTTTGTGCAGATATCACCTGTGGATGAAGGAGAACAGTATAATGCAAACAATTGTACACGGAATCATCAACTGCAATCGTCATTTCAGGTTTTTCTAGGGGGATGTGGGAGCAAGATTTATTTATGTTACTTTTGAACGAGTCTTGCAATGGGGGCAAGTTAAAACTAAAGAAGTATTTTGGACATACACCATTGCAGCAAGTGGTGTGTCGCAGAAAACCAGAGAATACACACAAACAAACTGGTGCTTGCGTGCTCGTTTGTGTTCATTTATTTTCTTGTAATTTATTTACTGAATTCCTTGTCAAAGCGCATGTTTACCTATGTTTGCAAGTTGCAATCAAAGTTCTTTTGTTTGTTTACGTGTCTGTTTGTCTGTGTGCATTCTCTGGTTTTCTGTGACCACGGTCATAGAAGTACAGGTCTGGACACTCGCCTATCTACCAATGATATGGAGTTGACCCCGTTATGACTGAAAGCGCCACTAGCAATGAAGTGTTGTTTTAACATTGCAGTATAGCGTCGTACTAGCAGTTCTCCTAGCAGCTCCGACACGAGTTTGCTCCTTGTAGATCCATTTACGTAATGTTAAAACAACCCCAGAGTGCCAGTGTCGCCAATCAGTCATTACGGGGTCAGTTTTCAATTCCAAGTGTCCAGACCTGTTCCTCTATGGCCGTGTCTGCGACACACCGTTTGCTGCAATGGCGTATGTCCATAATGCTTCTTTAGTTTGTAAGATTTATTTATGTAGCATTGTTACATTTGGGAGAATACTATTAGGAATTTTCGTGTTTTGCACCCAAATTTTTATAATGAAACGTCAGTTTTATGTACTTGTGTAAATATTACTTCAATAACGAAACTTTCGAGCAAAAACTGATTTTATACACTTTCATTCTAAATTGAGGGAGCGGCAATTACCTCCTCCCCCTTTCCCCCCTCTAAATGAAGCTACTGTTATCAACACAACTGTTAAGGGGAATGGCTAGATGCAAAATTTCAGTTATCAATTGTTTTCAATAACTTTTTTATATTTTTGGTAAACATGGCAATGTTGAGGCATGGAAGACATTTGTGTTGAATTTTGGAGACCATAATAGTGTTGTGTGTTCATCTTATATAGAACTTGTAATCATTCTTGAAAGTTAACCTATAATATCCTGGCAATGAGTCCTAATGGCAAATTAATGAAAGATTCCAATATTATTTATGTCAAGCAGTTTATCGAGAATATATCCTATGTCTTGTTAAAGAGAAAACATTGATAATGCAACTTAAATAAATTGTGTGTGTCAAACACAAAAATTCCAGAAAATTATCTAACACTCCCCTTTTGGTCACATAATGTTTATATATATATATGTGTGTATATGTGTGTGTATATGTGTGTGTATATATATGTGTGTGTATGTATATATATGTGTGTGCATATATGTATATATATGTGTGTGTATATATGTATATATATATATGTGTGTATATATGTGTGTGTGTATATATATGTATATATATATGTGTGTGTATATATGTGTATATATGTGTGTGTGTATATACATATTCGTGCATACCTAATTGCTGGTTTGATAGCTTGTATGTTTCGTAGTGCACCGAGACATTACAGAGGATCGCGAGCGCACTCGAGTAGTCAAGTGTGTCGGGCTGCGATAGTCAGTTGTCGTGCGTGACCCGGGCCGCCCTGTAGGGTCCCACGCGCCTTTTGTCTTCTGTCTCATCAGAACAAGTGGCGGCGGTGCTAATTGCTGACGTCACCGCCCCTCAAGGTCTGCAATTACAATCGCGCCTACGGCCTAGCTGACCTGTATCTCCCATCCTGTCCCCTCCACTTGTTTACTTCTACCTCTCGGCCGCTTATTACCGCGCCTCTCTCTTCGTTGGTTCTGTACTTAAAAAAAAAAAAAAAAAAAAGGTGCAACATTTACAGGGAATAAGATGATGCAGTACTCAACGAAAAATTTCGAGGGAAAAAAATGTTTCATTCTAGAAAAAGTTTGGCGTTTATTTTACTTTTGATGTGCTACATTTTAAAATGAAATTTTTTTTATGTAAATTTATGAGCGAATGGTTTGTTTTTAAAAATAATTTCCGTTACTTTTTTTACGTAACATAATGTTTGATTGAAAGGAGTTTATATTTGAAATTGGTCAGTTGAGAATTAATTTATCGTAACATTGATTTTCCATTGAAAGCAATACAGTTCTTTCTAATATAGAAGTGCATCAGAGTGAGTTTGTATTTGTCCAGTAAGATTCTTATACAGTTTACAATATTTGCCGATAGTATTAAGTAAACTTTATTTTCTGTTATTAGGTAATTACGGGAAATGTTATTAAAACAGCTCTCTCTCTCTCTCTCTCTCTCTCTCTCTCTCTCTCTCTCTCTCTCTCTCACACACAGACATACACACGGGGTATTCCTGAGCTACACGTACAAAAACGCTGTGAGGTGATTCCGTATCCACAAAGGGATAGAAAACATTATATGAACAAATGTCTTACAGTAACTCATAAGGGAGATATCCATCCTTTAAAAAAACTCATTTAAAATGGTCTAACTGAAAATAATAACACCTACTGAAGATTAATGTAAACTTCTGTTAATTATGTTGCTTTTTGTAGACCTTAGGTTTTGCACATTGAGAAAATATGGGGTAGTATGTTTTTATCCTTCCAAGGTGTGTGTAACCCTCGGGTATATTTATTATTTTCAAAGACGTAATTATCATACTAAATGCAGTACATGTCAACTTCATGGAAACTGTTTTTTGCGGGAACGAAAAAGGAAGGTGCGCTAGATTGCCTGCCAAATACGCAACCCGCGTTACAACTTACTGTTTACGTAAAGTAACATCATCATTTATAGCTCTTTTTCTTTGACCTCCAGTAGGTTGTGTTATTTTTAGTTAAAACCATTTTAAAGGTCGATTTTTTAAAAGTTGGTTATCTCCTTATGAGTTACTGTACGACAGTGTTTGTACCTGTCGTTCACAGATCCTTCCCAGTTTTGTGAAATGTAGTTTACCGAGATGTGAAGGCGATGCTGTCTTGTTTCTACTTTTTAGCGATATTAATTTTTTATGCCTAAATGAAAGATATCTCAAATTTGTCTGGCGTTTTGTTTAAAATCGTCTTCTCCATGTTGGCTGATTTTTTTTCCAGGCAGCAAATACTATGGTTTTAGATAATTATGTTATTAGCATAATTCTGGTTAGTTGACTTTTTAGTCGAAATCGCCTAATTTCTTGCTTTGAAAAAATTAGTTAACACGGCAAAAACTATTTTAAACAAACTGCCAGACATATTTTTATATCTACTCTCGTTTAAGGCCTTGTTACGGAGTTTTGCAGTGATTTCGAAAATATTTTTTTTATTGCTACCCAATACATATCAAAATTTCGCTGCACAGTTTTGACCCTTATATGTTATAATTTGCAGCTGAATTTTTTTTTGTAGAATTATACTGAACGGTTTTTTAGATTTCATTACCCAAGTACCACGTTTTTCGTCGTGAAAATAAGCAAAAATGAAGGAAATTATTTTTTTGCTGGAGAATGGTACATTATTAAAAAAAACGCGTCCACAGTATTGTGCATCGTGTGATTGCACATTGACTCAATTTTTTTTCAAAACTTTTGGTTAAAAAAATATTTTGAGTTATTGGTACCAGTCTGAAAAAAAAAACCTCGGGAACAAGCCCTTGAGCTTAATTATCTTAGGAACAGCATAAACTAAAGAGCATGGCCTTAAGGCATATCAGGATATATGTTCAGTTGACCGTACAGTGATGAGCGAGACCGTGATGCCTTCAGTGTGTTGTGTAAGGTTGTTGGTTCAGTCCACTCAAACACGAGTTAGGGTCAACCACGGTCGTAGAACAGGTCTGGACACTCGCCTGGATATTTGACCCCCTTGTTGTTTGGCTGTAGTTCACCAAGTTACCGAGAATATTGTGTTTTATTGGCGCTGATGTTACGGCGGTCAGACTAAACTCCGCCCACTTCCTTTCCGCTAAAATAAGCAATTTACCAAAACGTATTTTTTATCAATTTACGAAATACTTTCTTCGTTCACAAATTTAAGAAAAGGCTCCAGCAATCTTTATTTA
>PNEQ01119588.1:0-10113 GCA_003012365.1 Medauroidea extradentata
CAGGCTGTCAGACTCGAACAAAGAGACCAGGATTACAGGTAGTTTTCCCAGGTTCTCAGACTCCGGCAGAGAGTCCAGGATTACAGGTAGTTTTCCCAGGTTCTCAGACTCTGACAAAGAGTCCAGGTTTTCAAGTAATTTTCCCAGGTTCTCAGACTTCGGCAGAGAGTCCAGGATTACAGGTAGCTCTCCCAGGTTCACAGACTCTGACAAAGAGTCCAGGATTACAGGTAGTTTTCCCAGGTTCTCAGTCTTCGGCAGAGAGTCCAGGATTACAGGTAGTTCTCACAGGCTGTCAGACTCGAACAAAGAGTCTAGGATTACAGGTAGTTTTCCCAGGTTCTCAGACTCCGGCAGAGAGTCCAGGATTACAGGTAGTTTTCCCAGGTTCTCAGACTCTGACAAAGAGTCCAGGATTACAGGTAGTTCTCCCAGGTTCTCAGACTTCGGCAAAGAGTCCAGGATTACAGGTAGCTCTCCCAGGTTCTCAGACTCTGACAAAGAGTCCAGGATTACAGGTAGTTTTCCCAGGTTCTCAGTCTTCGGCAGAGAGTCCAGGATTACAGGTAGTTCTCACAGGCTATAGACTCGAACAAAGAGTCCAGGATTACAGGTAGTTTTCCCAGGTTCTCAGACTCCGGCAGAGAGTCCAGGATTACAGGTAGTTTTCCCAGGTTCTCAGACTTCGGTAGAGAGTCAAGGATTACAGGTAGTTTTCCCAGGCGATCAGACTCTGACAAAGAGTCCAGGATTACAAGTAGTTCTCCCAGGTTCTCAGACTTCGGCAAAGAGTCCAGGATTACAGGTAGTTCTCCCAGGTTCCCAGTCTCCGACAGAGAGTCCAGGATTACAGGTAGTTCTCCTAGGCTGTCAGACTCTGACAAAGAGTCCAGGATTACAGGTAGTTCTCCCAGGTTCTCAGACTCCGGAAAAGTGTCCAGGATTACAGGTAGTTCTCCCAGGTTCTCAGACTCCGGCAAAGAGTCCAGGATTACATGTAGTTCTCCCAGGTTCTCAGACTTCGGCAAAGAGTCCAGGATTACAGGTAGTTCTCCCAGGTTCTCAGACTCCGGCAAAGAGTCCAGGTTTAATGACGCTTACAACTATTAAAATACTGTCCTCACTACGACCAATACATCTGTGTATACACACGAAAGATATTCGAATTCGTCATGGTTGAAAAGCAAAACCGAACAAAGTATTAAAAATGTGTCATATTTAATTTAATTATGATCCGTAGTAATTTTATGTAGCAAGTTCCTTATCCAATAAGATCTGAGAAAATTTTCCATCCAAATATATAACTGATTCGTCTACCGATAATTACTCTGTCAAAAATAAATTGAAGTTGGTAAACTGTATGTTCGAACTCCAGACATAGTACACGTACACCAATTGTAATTCAATAGCCTTTTACACTGTGTTCAGAAAATTCGATTGTGTTCGAAATAACCTGGAGTCCAAGAATGTAATTATTCAAACATCGCATTTGTCATAAATGTAGATGCATGTGTCATAGATAAATGTCGCTAGTCTATACTTTAGATATGATAGTTTGCGTCATAGTTAGAGTTATGAACACGGCTGTATAATGTAAAAACATGTACAAGAAAGTAAGTACTGGTTAAATTTAAAAATTACGAGTAACGTAAGCCCCACGGTTAACGTACAAAACATCCTTATCGCAATATCCTGAACCTAATAATGGCACGGCAGTTTTTAAAGACAATATTTCTTTGTTTATTTCTTGATTAAAATAATTATCTTCATGTTGTGTATATCGGAGCAGAGTAAACTCAGTAATAGCAGAAGGTCACATCTTTGCAATAACGATCATGCAAGCTCAGCGAAACCCTCACTTGTTTACGAATATCGCGGTACGTTTGACGAAAGACCTTCAAAAACTTGTACTTATTTAAAATTTGCAGATAAGAGTCGATAACAAATTACGCAAATGCATTTGATCCACCAGTAAATTAATAACAACAAAGGGGAAGATTAATGAGTAACTAAAATATGCAACATACTTAGACCTTTGTGCGATATAAACCAACATAATATAACACATGTTACAGTACGTATAACAACCGCGAAGCAAAGACTTCATCTAGAAATTAAGTGCGATCTTATTTACCTCCTGGCATCATTCGGCTTGTATTGCAAGTATAGAGTCTACTTGTTTGCTCATCATAGGAACGGAACGCATGCTAGGAGCTCAATGTTATGGGCACAGTACTCTCGTCAAGGACGGTAGACATGAGGACTGAGGAAGTTATACAATGGCAAGTAAGTGAGGCTTGGTTTGCAATGTGCGCTAACTGGGACTGACGTCTCATAGACAGCGAGGTCATGTAGACGGCGACACACAACTTGGCACAATGACAGGAGCTGGGAGAGGAGTCGGCCATGGCCTTCGTTAAGGGACTTTCCCAGAATTCGCCCGGTGCGATTTTGGAAAACCATGGAAAACCAAAATTAGGATGGCTGAAGCCGGGAAACAAACCCGCGACCTCCCGAGTTCAAGCTATCGTTGCTTGGTTTGATTTGAAAGAACGGAGCTTGTTCACTCGCTTTCATGTATTCTCGAGATAAAATACGAGCCAGCTATAAACCATAGCGAAGAACTTCAGTCACTTGTGTAATATGATGTGCGTCGTAACGTCATGGTGTGACGTCGGCTACAGATAAAAAAAAACCCAAATGGTGATTTGTCAGACACAGAATCAACTTGAAATATGGCAGATAAGTAGGACATATCATGTATTCGACTCCAAGGAGGTAATTTATACTAATCTTGTGACTTAAACAAACAAATGGGAAACAAATGGCCATGGCTTATAGTCGAAAACCTCTCCAGAATAAACGCGAAGTGAAGCCATAAAGAATTCAGGGAAGTCTGAACACGTAAGTTATCAAAACTAACTCTATGATTTCATGCATGGTAACTTGTAAGTTGTGCGGAGAATGTAGACAACAAGACACGTGTGAGTGTACAGAGCATACCGAAGAGCAGTGCGTATGACAGAACGATACAGGGTGTTTCTTAAATAGGGGAAAAACTCCGCATATGTATTCCTCACGAAAAACTATGACAAAAACATATGTTGCACTTTTCACCTAAACGCAATATTAAAGGAGTAATGGGCCTATGAACATCGAATTTTAAAACAGTATTTTCCCAAAATATCGGAAACTAATTGACGTAAAAATACAATATTTTCAGCATTGCTTAATGCTATTGGGATCTGCAAACCAACAGAAAATGCTGGTTGAAACCTTCCGCCCTTATGAAAATAGCAGGGGTGGCTACCCTCTAATTGCGTAGAAATGTTTTACCGTCCGAATTTTCGAACATCTGAAGATGGTTTATTGAGTAATGTTACCTGTCTAACAAAAAAGATCCTCTTATTGCAATAGTCTAGGACTCATTGTTTTCTTTCAAATCACAAATGAAGCTACAGCGATAGAGTTCCCGAAACAATGGTATCGTGAGTTAGTAACATGTAGGTAACGTTGAATGTGCGCCATCAACAATTCAAGGAACACAACAAAATAAACACATGGACGCACTATTGCTATGCTGTATGCTGTGTATCTTAGGTGCAAAACACAGGACTTAGGAGCATTCTTAAATGACGATATGCAAATACAAGGTGGGTTTGGATGGAAACCCATCACACGAAAAGGGATAGGTATAAACTTCACTGAAATCTTTAAAACGCAAATATCAAATGTTGTGTTTTATTCCACAAAATGAATTTTACAGTACAAGTTTACCAGAAAGCCATCTTGTTTTTTTGTGCATTACACTTTATTCGAGAAAGAAAAATTAATGTGTTTTTGATTTAAAAAGTTCTGATTCTGTAGACACCAACAAGTATAATTTACTAGAAAAGAGTATTAATTGTGATATGAAAACTTCAGGCATTAATTTTTGTTTTCCATGTAATGCACAGTTTCCGATCGGCAAAGAAATACCTGACAAAGTTATGCACATTTTTGTTTTCAAATTTTGAAGCATGTGAAATGATTCGTGGTCAACAAGGCATTTTGGACGTGTTCGCAGATTCATGATGAGACGTGTTCGTGTATGTGCAGATTCGCGGTGTGATCATTTTGAACATTTCATGTGATGTTTGCCTACATCACTTAGCAGCATTGTATCAAGCATTGATGACTGTGCCGTGTGTCACAGAAATGCCAAGGAATAAACATGTAATCTTACTGATGTAATACCTTACATTAGGTGCTAACCTTCTCGAGCTACCCCCCTTGAGGACAGGACAAGTAAAAAGATGTCTTGTACGGTAATTATTATGTGCTTCTTGTCGATTGCCACATACATAAATGCATATGGACTACCAGTACATTTAGTAACATAGGTTTTGCAACCCTTAATTTTCCAAAATTAGGTATTATTTAGTATTTCACATCACACAGTCTGTACGCCTGTGTCAATTACACAAACCATATGAAAATTACGTATTATACACAATTACATCACCTCATTCGTACAGCAGAAAACAAAGAAGTGCGTAATTGTGTTTGGTTATTCTTTGCGGATCGGGAATTGTGCCAAACATGACAAACAAAAATTAATGCCTGAAGATTTAACCCTACAATTAATTCCCTTTACTAGTAAATGATACTTGTTGGTATCTACAGAATAAGAACTTTTTGAACAAAAACACATTAATTTTCCTTTCTCGAATTAGGTGTCATGTACAAATAAACAAGATGGCTTTCTGGTAAACTTGTACTGTAACATTAATTTTGTGGAATAAAACACAACATTTGATATTTGCGTTTTAAAGGTTTCAGTGAAGTTTCTACCTATCCCTTTTCGTGTGATGGGTTTCCATCCAAACCCACCTTTTTATTGCATATCGTCATTTAAGAATGCTCCTAAGTCCTGTGTTTTGCACCTAAAATACACAGCATACAGCATAGGCAATAGTGCGTTCATGTGTTTATTTTGTTGTGTTCCTTGAATTGTTGATGGTGCACATTCAACGTTACCTACATGTTTCTAACTCACGATACCATTGTTTCGGGAACTCTATCGCTGTAGCTTCATTTATGATTTGAAAGAAAACTACGAGTCCTAGACTATTGCAATAAGAGGATCTTTTTTGTTAGACAGGTAACATTACTCAATAAACCATCTTCATATGTTCGAAAATCCGGACGGTAAAAAAGTTATACGCAATTAAAGGTTAGCCACCCCTGCTATTTTCATAAGGGCGGAAGGTATCAAACAACATTCGCCGTTGGTTTGCAGATCCCAATAGCATTAAGCAATGCTGAAAACATTGTATTTTATGTCAATTAGTTTCCGATATTTTGGGAAAATACTGTTTTAGAATTCGATGTTCAGAGACCCATTACTCCCTTAATATTGCGTTTAGGTGAAAAGTGCAAAATATGTTTTTGTCATAGTTTTTTCGTGAGGAACACGTATGCGAAGTTTGTCTCCCTATTTAAGAAACATCCTGTACATTGGCGCAGTCCAAGCACGGCGCAACTTCAGCCGTCTATGTCCAGGTCGAGCGACTGTCAGCAAATAATCCAACACTTGGCTTGCTTCACACACGAAGAGTTGCAGTGACACACATTACCCTCGTCACGTAATCACAAAGGCGCGACAAAAGTGACAAGACCGCTAGGACATTAAAAACAAAAGATGTCCGTCAGTCATCACCAGAGATTAGAGAAACATACAGATGGAGCATAAGGTATGTTCTACGGCGGGGGGTATGAGGCCTTGAGACGGAATGGGGAGGAACCCATCCGCCATATTGGAACCTGAAAAATATTGTTCATTACCATAGCAACGAGTATAATGCGACTGTGGGTTGGCCAATCATAACCTCGTTTCTCAATACATCTACAAGAACAGCTGATTGCACTCTGCCATATTGCAACCTGAATAAATAAAGTCAGCTTGGCCTCAGTATCGCCTGCTAATGCTCCATCTATACATTTCTTCTTATCTCTGGTGATCACCGAGGTTTCTGTTACATCAGCGCGCCAAAAATGGCGCATGCGGCGTAAATTCCGAATAGAAATTATATCGATTTTATTTGAGTAAGGCTGTAATCTTGGGCCCAAATGTTGGCGAAACTGGTTAGTTGGTAATAAATTGTGTTTTTTATTGTTGTAGAGATCTTTTTGTTGGTTAGCATAAGTAATTCAAAATATTTTTAAGCAGCATGTAACTGTGCGTTGATATCCATATTTCAAAACGTCAGTGGGTAGTTACCATTTATTACAATAAACGGGAAAATTTGAAAAAAAAGAAAAGAAAAAAACATATATATATACATATATATACATGTGCGGTTGCCATACTGGATGTTAGTAAGTAGTGTCAATGTACTATATTCACATGTATTTGTTGTGCGGCAGTGAAACTAGAGTATGCAATAAAGAGAATTTTAGTGTTGTATAGTCACTGTCGTGTCGCTTATGTCGTACCAGTGTGATTACGTCATTATTATATTTCCCCATGTAACTAAAGCGGCATTAAATTCCGGCAACAGAATGTTTTTGGAATTTTAATATAATCTAAACTAACATAACCTATTGCAAACAAACAAAAACTGTGACAGGAAAGAGGGAAAATAAAGGGCAGTTTTCACCATGGTTACACCAGGCCAGTACCTACACTATACTATGAGAGTTTTACAGTAATGCAACATGGCTGGCAGCTATAATACCGCCGTAGTTGGGTCGTATCCTCTTGTCGTAGCGTCTCTTGTCTAGCAGAGCATCCAGTGTAGAGGAGACATTCTTGGAGACGATGCGAGTGTCTATGTTGAGGATAGCAGCCTGGCCATGTAGTATGAAGAAGGCTGCAGCCACCAGCCACCACCAGCACGCCATCTCTGCTCCGCCTCTGAGCAAACATTGTTGTAGCAAGTGTAGATATCTGCCTTGGAGGTCTGGCTGCTGATCATATCATAGAGTAAATATGCACTAACAGAAGCGACAAGTCGTGATTTTTATCCTACTCGTATTCTCTTTGGATTGCCATGACGTCGGAGTTCACAAAAGTTAGGTTACACTCACGGCCGTAGAAGAACAGGTCTGGACACTCGCCTGGATATTTGACCCCCTTGTTGTTTGGCTGTAGTTCACCAAGTTACCGAGAGTATTGTGTTTTATTGGCGCTGATGTTACGGCGGTCGGACTAAACTCCGCCCACTTCCTTTCCGGTAAGATAAACAATTTATCAAAACGTATGTTTTATCAATTTATGAAATACTTTCTTCGCTCACAAATTTAAGAAAAGGCTCCAGCAATCTTTATTTACTTTATAAATTCAACAATGGAAAAAAGTGGACGGAGTTTGAGTCCGACCGCCCGGAAAACAGCGCCAAAAAGTACGGCATTCTCGGTAACTTGACGAACTACAGCCAAACAACAAGGGGGTCAAGCAAAATACATTGTTAGATAGGTGAGTGTCCAGACCTGTTCTTCTACGACCGTGGTTACACTGAAGTTTAATATGCCTTATTTTATTATCTGTGAAGAAATTGATACGTTAGTAACGTCACATTTGCCATTTCTAAGTATGTAAATCAGATACAGACAAGTCACAGTATTTCTTTAAATATACGCGGTTGTTTAAACCAATGTCTCTAATCCATGTGGTATTGTTTATACTCATGTACGTCCCGAGAGCTGGTACGATAACAACAATGGAAGTTGCTTCTGTTAGCATTATAAACTCTGTGGTGATATTCAACAAAACATCTCCAGTCTTAACTGCACGTACTTAAACATTGACAATCTACCTCATGAGGTACACTGCAGCTCCGCGTATTTGCTGTGTAAATAAAACAATTCTGAAATAACATTTGATTAAATCGATCTCTCTGTATTTCATATGCTTAAAAAAAGTTAATCTATGAACTCACTTATGTACAAATTCCTGTCAATGGTGTTTAATAGTGCTACCATTCTAACAATAATATGTGACCTCGTAAACTTTTCTATTATGTTTATAAAAAAAAGGATATCAGACCAAGTACACTTTTTGTATCATTATTGAAGGAAAACTCACACCAGATACTTGTAAACTTACGTATGTAACACAAAAAGCTTTATTTTACTAATCAAGCCAATTTATCAACACCTTAGCTCAATTTTAGCAAAAATTGCGCTTTTGTGGTACAAAAGTTTTCAAGAACAGACTGAATGAAACTAAAGAGCAAAACTGTTTTTCTCTGCTGACGAATATTTCTGTGACAAATATTATAATTATTTTGCTACTAGTTATACGGTAAATATTCTACTTCCCTTTATGTATGTATTTCAGTGGCAAATACCTACTACCATAGATTTTGAGTATAATAAAACACTATTAAGAGCAATAATATTTTGTGCCCGATTTTGCCTTTATGTTTTTTTTTTTTTTTTTTTTTTTTTTTTTTTTTTTTTTTTTTTTTTTTTTTTTTTTTTTTTTTTTTTTTTTTTTTTTTTTTTTTTTTTTTTTTTTTTTTTTTTTTTTTTTTTTTTTTTTTTTTTTTTTTTTTTTTTTTTTTTTTTTTTTTTAGCGGTGATAATAAATGCTTACAATTGCATCAGTGTAAAATAAGTTAAAATGTACTATGGACAAGTTTGGCAGAGGAATACTAAAGCCTTTAGTTGTACTGTCTGTAAAAGATTTTGTAAAATTAAATTAAGATAGAAAATAAATGAGACAATTTTTCTGAAAAAAAAAATTATTTTCTGAACATTACTTGTTAATTATAATCGCAGAGGAAATTGTCCCTTGCCAAATAAACATTGAAACTACAGTATACTTAATTTAATAGTACACATGAGAATGTATAGTTATCAGAACTTCTAACCTAAAACTAAGAATGTCACTTTCAGCAGGCAAAGTACTTCGGCATGGCTTTACTCAACTTGTGTTTGTCTAGTTGCTAAAATGACCGTTGCATTGCTGTAACCAAGTTATCTCGGAGTTTTAAAGGAAAATGGGAAAATAAATGGTAATTTTTTTTTTACACACTTCTCTTTGCGGAGTAAATTTCTTAATAAATTCAAAGTTGCCGTCAATATAACCACTTTTAGATAGCAAGCCTTTTTCAATTGTAGTTCGTTTCACGGCCAAAAAGGCGCTGCAGTCGCGTTTTATGGTTTCAAGACGTGCCGCTTGAGTGAGCTTTCTGTTACCCGTTACTGTTCTGTAACACCCACTGAGAAATTATTGCGCGGTCTAAGAGGAAGAGGTCTCGACACTGCCTATGCTCTCCAGCAAGAGAAAGTGACCCCTTCATGTCGCCGAGCGCTAGTAGTAAATTGGTGGAAGATACACACAAGTCCCTGGTGCAGCGGTACATACAGTCAGTCTTGCGTGTAGTCAACTGTGGCATCTTGTGCTGCAAGGAGACATTCACCTACATCTACACGGCACTCTTGCCCGTAACACAAACAACCACGTTTACATTCATCTGAATCAATGTGTGAATACTGACACAACGTGATGCATTGTATTCGTTCTGTGATAATACATTCTCACTACGAGACATCTATCACAATATAGTATGTACACGAATACGAGCGAGTGCTAACAGCAGCCAGTCATGTCCAGAGCTACACCTTGTTTGTACACCACAAATACTCGAGTTTGAACAGCTTGATTTCTGACCCATCCACGGCTCCGTGCTCACTATCACGTAATGTTATAATTTCTAATAGCGACTCGTACTGACGACGAATTTCTCACTTACTTCCTCCAAGATGCTCACTTGTCACCAAGATGCTCACTTATTCCCAAGATGCTCACTTGTCACCAAGATGCTCACTTGTTCCCAAGATGCTCACTTGTTCCCAAGATGCTCACTTGTCACCAAGATGCTCACTTATTCCCAAGATGCTCACTTGTCACCAAGATGCTCACTTGTCACCAAGATGCTCACTTGTCACCAAGATGCTCACTGGTCACCAAGACATTCACTTGTCACCAAAACGTTCACTTGTCACCAAAATGCTCACTTGTCACGAAGATGCTCACTTGTTCCTAAGATTCTCACTTGTCACCAAGATGCTCACTTGTTCCTAAGATGCTCACTTGTCACCAAGATGCTCACTTATTCCCAA
>PNEQ01119589.1:0-10113 GCA_003012365.1 Medauroidea extradentata
CACATCAACACTGTTATTAATAAAATCCTTCCTGCTATCAGTGCACTGCAAAGATTGCATGGGGCACATGAGGATGTAAAAAAACTAGTATACTATTCACTGATACATAGTCATCTGCAATACTTGAGTCTTATCTGGGCATCAGCCTCAAAAACCTTTATCCATCCATTACAAATAATACAGACAAAGGCCATCAAGGAAGTCTATAACCTCCCCAGATACATGTCTAAAGTAGAAACTTACTCTCACAGTAATATACTCCCTATCAGAAGCTTGTATGAATATAATTTGTTATTACATGTATACAAAAACTTAACTTTGACAACTGGGTACTATAACACCAGGCATGTAAGTGATCAGAAACTGTGCACTGTTAGGACAGAATACGCCAATACGGTAAAAGGATGTCTACCTTTCATGGATACCAACTATTTAACAAACTGCCGGATGAGATCAAACTTGTGCCTAATATTAAACTATTTGCAAAAAGACTGAAAGCAATACTGATTCAGAACATGACTTCTGTTGAAAACATAACTCCCTACTAGGAAATTAATGTACCTAAAAAAAAAATATTATTTTTTTTATTTATTTTGTTTTCCTGTACTTCTACTTGTATCCTGTTACCTAACTCTTAATAACTATTATGTACTAAGTTAATGTATGTCTGTACATGCATGTGTGTAAATTTTTGTTTATTTGTAGATTACTGCTGCATCTCTGTATATAGATTTTGTTGCCAACCACTAATAGGCTGAATTTCTAGTAATTATTTGCCTATGGTTTACTTCTTGTTTATAACACCATCAATAACTCTGTAGATAACATTTATGACATTAATCCTTTAATTATGGCAAGTAACAGTTTATAGTGTAACAAAGTTTGTTGACATTCACACGTAGGTTTAATTCCTATGTAAAATCTTAACCGTCTGTAAGTGTTCTGTATTTTGCTGTGTAATTCTGAACCGCTGTATTAGCTTTCCACCTTGGGTTTAACTTGGATTTTACATTATTGAAAACTAGAGTGATTATCCCTTTGTCTTTGTTGTATTTGCTTACTTGTGATGTATTTTTTATGTGTATCAATAATAATTGTGATGGAACAATGAGCTATGCAAAAATATGTTTGTCTGCCATCTTAAAGCCATACTGATTGTATAAAAGATCCCCAACCAGAGCTATGCTCAAGGGGATCAATACTATATCATAGTAATGTATTTCTGGGTAGTGTAATGTGAAAATAAATAAATAAAAAAAATAATAAACGTCACACGAGTAACAAATCTTACGAGGAATTAAAAATATTATTTACTTCAAATTACTATAACGAATATTTTGCTTTCACTACACTACAGAACACAACCATGACAAATTTACTTCTTTTCAAACACTCTTGTACATGCACGAGCGAGCAGCACACAGTTTGAGGTTACGAGAAACGTCTGTAAAACGTTAGTTTTGGCGCGATAAAATCTCGTAGGCAATAACCAACAAAAGAACAACTTCGCTTCTGATTGGCTGTTCTTAACTTTACCTTTACGTTAAGTTGAAGTTGATTCAACTTCGACATTTGTAAGTTACCGTTGCATCGCCGATAATTCAATGTGAAAACACTGCAGCGTGACCTGTATCTCAACTCAGCTGTAACGTAAAGGTAACATAAGAATCTCCATGTTAACTTCATTGTGAATCGGCCTATATTCTGTAACTTCTCCTCGGTAACGTCAGTCATCCTTTACTGACTTTTGATAGCGTCAGCGATACAGATAGTCACGTATGACTGTCTTTCAATGGTATTCTGTTAACCATTTTTGTATCGTTCTTTGACAGATTTGATATAGGTTTGGCAACATTGTAGGTACCATTCCGAAACCATTAAAATCGCACAGTTAGCAAGGTCAGTAGAAGGAAGGTCGTCCCAAAACGCAAAATTGCTGTCATTGGACAGTAGAGCATGACGTAGCTCGGAGACCCGAACATGGCGGCATTTCGAATTGTACGTGTTTTAAAATGCTGCATTTCATAAAATACTTAATAGTGTTAGGTCATTCTAACGATATATCTACATTGTGTCAGGGGTGAAGTATGCAGTATATATGTTTGTTTTACTCTTTTGTGTTGATATTTTACGTACAGAACATTCGTTATTTAAATAAATCTTGGTAAACTGTAGGTTATAATAGGTTAAGGGACGTGCCTCGTACCATTCAAACTGTGAGTTTTAAAGCCGTTTTATACTTTATGCGCCTACACGGAGTTATGTTGTGTTAGGCTAAGGTTTTCATATTTAAAATAAAAACTGTTATGACAGTGTCAATACGAAGTTAATGCTGATTTTGCCGATAAACACAATTGGCTGCAGGACATTCCACATTCGGTAGGTTACAAGTATTTTACGCTTTTGAACTTCCAGGTGATTGTCAACATTGGATAAAGTAATACAAGGGTGTATTTTTCAACAATTTTTTTTTTTTTTTTTTTTAATATATATATTTCGTCTAGTGTTTACCCGAGTCTCGACTCAAAGCAGTATCACACAAAGATATTTCAAATTTCGCTTGGTTGCTTTGTGTTCCGAGCAATGAAAATTGCCTGGGCATTGGTTTTCTAGATGCTTTAATTTATTATTTGTTTTTCAATATTCGGAGGAAATAAAAAAATCCAGTGAAGGGGAAGAAGGTTAAAGAGTGTAATGTAAGCACATCTCTCAGGACTATTTTTTTTGTAAATTTTCTAAAACCATATGCTAAAATATCCATCTTAATTATACTGAGAGTTCATCAGCATTTCAAAATTTCAAGATTCTAGTAATTTACCTAATAAGTTGAGTTTTTCCACTATCACACTGAAATTGTTATTGCTGAGATTTAAACAAATATATATATAATTTTAAATATTGAGACACAGTAGGCCTACCTATTTAACAAATTCCTAAACCATCCAGAATTCCTCTCTGTCATCGTATTATGCTACACTATGACTTACTTCTCCATCCTAGTCCACACATTTAGAACCATCACACGGTTGTCCCTTCTATACAGTGTTGGAGTATTGTTGTGTTGAACTTGTAATCTAGTGAATGATGTGTGTATGTTGGTATATGTTGTTCTGTAATTAGGACGTTTTATATTTGTAAGTTGGCAGCAGTTTCTTTTGTTAGTGTGCTCTGTTTTACGACTGTGATTATATTTGGCAAGTAGTCTGTCTAGTTCTGTCTCTAGTTATGTTTGCATGGCATATCAGGAAATAAATCGACATAACCAAGTGAACGTATGAATACGACAACAAAAGTATATTCTCATCGCTGCAAACCCATAAATGAGCATGAAAACGACAACTGGATCAACAATATGCATTCTTTCAAAAATAAAATATGTGATGTCATTTATTGCTCCCACATGTTAAAAGACACAAAACACTAGGGCCTATACAAAAAAAAACTGCAGCACAACATTTAACAGATAATTTTCAAATATTTAATATCTGTGTACAACTATCACTATAAGAATTTTTAACATGCAGCTAAACTATCACCATTTTAGATGCTGTTAAACATGGCCTAATATTGAATTTGCACACCCTTCATTGCAATATGTTGGTGTCCCAGGTTAAAAACTTGACACTTTCTCTGAGCTGGTGTAATTATTGTCATTTCATCATACAACAATTACTTCATCACATTTCTGGACAACTGAAGTTTTTCCTACCAGGTTAGGATTTGCTGTTATTTTATTTATTTAGCTTATAGCACATAACTGACACAACAATTAGTTCATCTGATGAGAAAAAGGGGGGGGGGAGATGAGATAATCAAGTTGATTCAGCACTTGGATTGCATCTTGCGTAATTACATTATACTGAAGAATTGTCTATGTAGGCACTCTTGTACGTGATGTGATGTGTGGTCTGGAAGGCTCATGTTGCATTCCCCACTTATGTAACGTAACACCACGTCTTCTGTTGCCAGTACTGATCCAGGTTCTGCGTGGAATGTTTAATCCATGAGGCAGAATGTTAGATTCAATCAATAAATACCATGTTGGATTTACTGTGTTATGTAGTGAGGAAATTGCATTTTTCTCAAGTACCTGAAACAATACTCAAAATAATAAATCACAGGAAAACAAAAATAAGTTGTGTAACTTATGCCTACAAATATTTAGTCAGTCTCATATAACATTTTCCGTGTTTTGACAGTTCACTTCAGAGAAGTGTGTCTGTAAATAGGCTTGCAGAGACATTGCTTTTCCAGGTAGCCAGGTAGGTTAAAAGCTCCAAACTATGGAACTGACAAACAAACTTCTCAGAACAGAAATGTCAAAATTTGGAAAAGTTACACGAGCGATACTATAAAACATTTAAAGGCAGATTCACAAACACCATTTAGGTAAGTCTATGTACGAAACTTAAGGGCGTGGTATACCACATTTTTCATCACCATTTTTTTAATTTTTTTTATCTATACAAGATATTTTTTTTCTTATTTTAGACACAAAAATGTAACTAAATTTGGCTATTATGAAATTTCTTTCTCTCTCATAGTTTTTGCGTAATGGCTTGTTAAAGTCATATTTTGCATGTTTCTGTTTTAACGACTACACTAAAACCAACTGCTATACCGAACTCAAAAAAATTACAGTGGATAAAGACATTGCAGACTACAATGTCATGTCCATAAATATAAAGAATAAAAATTATATTTGTATTTTAAAAAAATGCTGAAACTGAAAATAAAAATTTAAAAAACTCAATAATTTTTATTATTTATGAGCATGACATTGCAGCCTGCAATGTTTTTATCCACTGTGATTTTTTTTAGTTTGGTATATCGGTTGGTTTAAGTGTAGTCCTTAAAACGGAAACATGCAAAATATGACTTCAACAAGTCATTAGGCTACGCGAAAACTATGAGATAAAAAAGTTTCACAAGAGCTAAATTTTGTCACATTTTGCGTCTAAAAGAAGAAAAAAAATATCTAGTATAAATAAAAAATGGTGATGACAATTGCGGTAGACCGCGTTAAGAGGAGTCCTTGACTGGCACGTAGATGGCGTTGCAGCATGTCACGCATATTCTTTTTTACGTAAAGCTATTGAACTTATTCATATTACGTTCAACTATGGAAAGAACAAACACAGAAACCATTCTTCTATGTTTTCAAATATTTAGTACTGTACACTTGTTAGAAACATGATTTTTGGGCCTCTCTCTCTCAAAAAAAAAAAAAAAAAAAAGGTATTTTAGACTGCTGTAACACCGAAAATATTATCTGAATTTGTGAAATGCAAAGTAAATGGCATGCGTTGGTTTTTAATTAATACTATTAAAAAATAAAATGTTGTGGTCACCGCTTAAAGTCCTGTAGGAAAAACTACAACAAAAACCTTGCACGCCAATTTGGCATGCTGCAAATAGAGGCTACGCCATTCTCGTCAAGCGTTTGACACTGGCCCTTATCGCTATGCTGTTCCCACATGTCAAAAGTGGAAATTAGACACAGGCGAAGACTCCTCTTAAGAGTAAAAACACTGACTGTGCATTCAGGTATTCACATCCCCATGTAATGTAGCGTGTCTATGTACATTGAACAACTTCTGCAACATATTTTGTGTTAAGCTGTGAATCCAATTTTAATTGGTTATAAGAGCCCAAACTCAATGCAATTTTAATTGTGTTTATTAAATCTCTTCTAGTTTTGTCATAAATTGCACTAGGCTATTTGTTTCGATACGAGCTATTATTAATGTGCCATTATTTAGTGCCAAAATGTTTCTATAAGAAAAACCAGCCAGGATGTACACAATGGTGAATGGATGGGAGGATGAGGTGCAAGGTAAGTTAGGCCACCTATTAACTATGGCAGAGTAGCCTATGGAAGAAGAAGGAACAGAACAGTGGCAACAGTCTGTGCTAAGGAGTTTGGTAAATTGATAAAATTTACTTCTGACTGGAAGAGTTGGTGAAGGCAAAGAACGTTCGAATGTTTAGAAGGGGCTTGGTAAGTGTTTGAGGAAGCAGTCCAGCTTGCCATCCGGAGGGTGCTCAACTGCAAGTGAAATACTATCATTAGGCTATAATTACTAAAAGCTAAAAACAAACTGCCTACACATTTACTACTACGAGTTATTAGACAAGCAACTGTAAAGGCCATTCATTAAAGGGAAGGGGGAAATGAGCAATTATATTTAAATAAAGTAGGTAATAATCTTACAGGCCCACTGAATAATAGGCAATAATTATCATTCAGGTTTGATAAACAATGTTTGACAGCGCATGTATTCTAGAATGACAATGCCCTAACCTGTATTTGGATTTATTTAACTTATGCGTGTAAAAAATACTCTGTTTGTAATCAGATAAGGTTACACTTAAAAAGTTTCAGATATCAACATTTACACAATCACATGACATGTTGATTATACAGTCTACAATTAGGAGTAAATTTACAGTAATAAAATTCGCAACTCCAGTACCACTAGACTCCTGTAACCGTTACTGGATGCAATGGAACTGGTAAATTAAGTAAATGGGCTAAATAAAGGTCAATAAAATTTGCCAAACTACGCACTGCTACAAAACACTGAGGTGAAGTTAGCTCTATCCTCTGGCTCTATCCCCTCTCCGGCGTGGCGAGTAAGGGCGCAAGCTCGGAACGAAAAGGGCCTAAGTGCCAAGGTCATGAACCACATCGCTCCGAGAAGCGAGAGCAAGAACGGCACGTAAGAATTGGCCGTTCAGGACATGTCGCCGGGGAGTAAAAAAATACAAAACTAATTTCCATCATGTTATTGTAAATTGTAAGTTCTGTTCTGAATATAATAATAATTTCATTCTTGCAGATAGACTGTCGCCTGGCAAGTCTACATCTCTCATTCACTCTCTCTCCAGACCCTCCTGAACAACCTAACCCTCTCAACCCACATTAGTTTCTCTCTCGGCACGTTCCACTCCCTCACCTACCTCACCATTGACTGCCTATCCCTCTCTGTCGCCCTCCAAGCTCTCCGGATCTTCTCCCTCTGTAGTCACTCCTGAATAACTGGAGACCTAACTCCCCTGTCCACCCTCTCTCTTCACCACCTTGAACAACATAACAAGCCTCTCCACTCTTTCCAACCCATTTCTTTCATCATTGCTGATAGCCTGTAGTTTCCCTCATCCTCATATTCTCGTCCTTGCCTTATCCACCTACCCTAGCCACCCTTCGCTGAACCCTGTCCAGCTCCTGTACCTATTCTTCCTTGTAAGGATCCCGCTCTGCAATTATATAGTCCAGCACTGGACGCACCATTGAGTTGTATGTATGCTTTCTCCTTTAGCCCACCACTGATTCTATTCCGGACACTTCCTAGCATTCCCAGGGCCCTTCTTTCTTTATAAACCATTCTTTATACCTGTACTTTCCACCCTCAGTCTTCCTGTAACACTACTCCTATGTACTCCTTTATGGATAAAGCTTATATCTGAATTTGGCTAGATCTGAGACTGATCTGTACCAGATATGAATTAGTCTAC
Source organism: Medauroidea extradentata (assembly GCA_003012365.1). Lineage (NCBI taxonomy): Eukaryota > Metazoa > Arthropoda > Insecta > Phasmatodea > Phasmatidae > Medauroidea > Medauroidea extradentata. The sequence goes on from PNEQ01119589.1 coordinate 7,519, forward strand.
ATTTGCCTATCCCTGATGCCAGATCTGGCCCAGATACCGTACACTTTTTTTCATATGGGCTTGTACTGTCACCTCCCATACCTACCTCATACTCACTCCATTTGTACACGAGCCTGCTCTTTATCCTCTAGTGAATCTCACCGCCTTTGTCATCTTGACATTATGCCTAATTTTATTATTTTCTGTGCATTACTCAGTCAATGTCTACATGCAAACTGATTCCCTCATATATCTCCCAATACACACAATCATCCATATACAACCTTACTACCTCACAACTCACTTCCTATCCCATGCCATTTGAGTAAGACATGTGACTGTTATAAATGTTACAGTATAAACAAAACCCATCATTGCATACATACTCTTTGACTGCATATTTATCAAATCGGAATTAAAATTTAATGTGTACTGATGACATCTAGCAGAACCAAAGCAAAATCGTTTTATACCTACAAGACGACTACTTCGTTCTTTTAAGCTGGTTCTAACAGTTACTTAGATACGTTTACATCGTACAACAAAATGAACCTACCTTTTTCGTTTGTATTCTTGACAGTATGTTTATGAGGTCATTTCGTAGTCGTTCTCTGCAACAAAGGAACAATCTCGTTGATACTTTTTGTCCTGCCAACGATGTACCCTATTTTCATCCTCTTGTAAGTTGTAATATTGAATGTGTGGATTATCCGAATTAACTTCAATCTTCTGTAAATATTTTAAACACACGTAAACATTACCACCAAACTGTTCAAAACAATTTACTTCGATTAAAATAATAACTTTTAACACAGCTACGTGCGAAACCAATACATTTGATACAGTTGTTTACAATTCACGGTCTCCAGGCTACGTCATTTTCCGAAGATACCCGAACGACCCGAACACGTTTTTGCCGTTTTGAGACGACCTCTCCTTTAATAGACCTTGACAGTTAGTGTTATATTTCTGGCCAGTTGTAGGACACATGGCCACACTATTTACATCTGGCCACGGTCGTAGAAGAACTGGGGGTCTATTCCCTAACTTTCCTTAGTTACGGTCAGTAACTTTAAGTTACGGATCGCTTAACGCCGCTTACCTTAATTTGCGATTCACTAAGCACTTACCGTAACAAATTCAGCTGACTTTAATTTTACGGGCATGTTACTTGGCAACACTGTAGGACGGCCGTCATTTTACTGCTCACTGCCACTCGGAACCATGCAGAAATTGCCTTCACATGGCAGTGAATTATCTCACGCCAAAACATTTATTTTGGTTTATATATATGTGTGTGTGTGTGTGTGTGCTCTGAGTTGTTTACACAACATACTACTCGATTTCGGCGAATTTAATTAAATTTTACGTTGAAACTGTAAAAGTTGTCAATTTTTAGTTGTGGAATATATAAATAACGAAGTTTTTGTTGGAATATGTACAATGTTATGTAGTAAAAACTTATTTTTGCTGCATAGGTAGAGCATAGTTTTAAAAGAGTTTATTCATGCGTGCTGTTTGCGCAATAACATAGGCCTATATCTTCTCGTTTTTACTTTTTGTCTTATAATACTAAGAAACGTATACTTTCTGTACAGATGGTCAAAACATTCCTTTCGTGTACGGATTTGTAGGTAGGTCTTGCTCTGAACTACAAGAATGATTGTCAAGTTTTCATGATTTTCTAGTTTTCATGTCTCGTTTGAGTGGGCAAATTTAATTTTCAGTAACTGCTTATACAGTTTTGGATTTTGCGTTAGTATTTTTCGTTGCTTAATATTTCCGTGACAGATATTGAAAATGGAAATACGTGTTCAGTAGAATCACATATGTTTTATTAGTTAGCAACTTGAAAATAAATCCGTAATGGTCATGTAGATTGCATAGTTCAAATATTTACACTAGATACTTTAAGGGGAATGCCTACATTTAGTTCATTATACCTTAAATGCTACAAACTCGAAAAATAGCCTGTCAATCTCATTGTAGCAAATTAAGTAGTTTCACATTAGAAACCGCAATCAATACATCACATGTATACCTACCGTTAAGTCATTCCTTCAAGTTTTCGATATTGTATACCAAGAGCTCTTAAATAATTTAATGTTGTGTCATGTTTTCACTGTCAAAAAGAACCTACTACACCAATGTAGGCCTGGGCATAGCATATTAATAAGCATTTTTACACTTGAAATAAAATATTTTATAGTGAACTGTGATCAGATTGTGGTACGTACGATAACAAGAAAGAACAGTGTCAACTTGTAATATAAATTGTGTGCAAGAAAGAATTAAGTTCCAATTACATATTTTTGTTTCATTGAAATGTGAAAATATATTTGCTATTTTTTTTTTTTTTTGCAAAAATTGTACATATTCTACCGCTGTTGTATTTTGTATATTTTACTATTGAAAACTGACAACAGCAGTTTCTACATCATGCTGAAAATAAAAAGAAAAATCTCTTGACAACATTACTCTGAATGTTCTCTGTGGTCCCATGACTACTTGCAGAACAAAAAATAAACTACAGTGTGATTATGTATTCCCTCCTCCTTTCCACACCTTTCGATGTTACTGTCAAACTATTTGGCATAATTTTATATAAGTAAAATG
>PNEQ01119590.1:0-10111 GCA_003012365.1 Medauroidea extradentata
CCTGGTTGCTGTACATCTGGGCTTCACCGCCTGGTTGCTGTACATCTGGGCTTCACCGCATGGTTGCTGTACATCTGGGCTTCACCGCCTGGTTGCTGTACATCTGGTCTTCACCACCTGGTTGCTGTACATCTGGGCTTCACCACCTGGTTGCTGTACATCTCGGCTTCACCACCTGGTTGCTAGGTTGATTAAAATCTTTGTCTTAGCAATGCTAGCTTGTGCTGTGATTTAAGGCCATTAATTGAGTCACTGTGAGCATGTTGTTTCTCAGCTATCTTACGAGCTGACTCTCCTCCTTCTACTAATTATAATGTCTGCTGCCTTATATATTCACAATTTTAACTTCATGTGTTCAGGATATAATTTATGTTATTTTAAGGCATTGTCAATAACATCTGTGTACCTATTCTACTAGCCTGTTTCTGTTTTAAATTTTTTTATTGTGAATATGGCTTATGGTGATTAAGTGACAATAATTGGAGGCTTGATTGAGGTGCAGATAGAGACGTTGGCTAGTAAATTTGAGGTATTAAGTGTAGAATTCAGCAATTTTGAGAATACAGTTGATAAGTTTCATGCAGAGGTAAAGTGTGAGATTGTGCAGGTAGCTGACCACGAGAAGGTTCTTCAGAAGTTTTCGACTGTAAATCAGTAGTAGAGGAAGTAGGCCTAAAGGTAGAGGCAGTGCTAGAGGTACAGAAAATTCTAGAGGGTAAATTTATGGCTGATTGTGATTGTGAGGTTGGGGAAATTGTTGGAGACTTTGGAAATTGTAATCATGCTGATAAAGGTGAAGTTAATTGAGGAACTGAGTGTGAAGGGGAGTTACTGAATAAAGACTTTGATAGTAGGCCTTAAGGTACACACATTGCACTTTGTATTTGGTGAGCAAGGAGGATAAGAAGGGAAACGGAAAAGGCCTTTTGTTTGGCAAGTGAGACATTTGTTGAGACAGAGTGCAGTAGAGAATGTGAATAGTGGGGTGTGCAAGTGTAGCACAGAGGTGCAGTAAAGTACAAAGGTGTGGCTGGACCAAAGGGTGAAAGTGATTGTAAGAGTGTCGACGAGAGGAAGGTGAAGGAACTGAGTGTGGTGAGACTGACAGTGAAATGAGGGATTGCAGAAATTGTGCAAAGGTAAAGTTAAAATTAAAGATTATTGGCAAGATGTCAAGAGATCATTGACAACATTTTATGTAACTGTAGTATTGTTTGTAGATATTTTATTTTTTAGGGAAATGATTGTGTCCAGTCTGTTTGTTCATTATCAGTTTACATGTTTTGGGTTAAGGAGCCCTGTGATTATGGGCGCGGTAGAATTATTTTACTGTTTAATGTTATTTAAGGGGCGTGGATTTTGTTTTTAATCCGTAACAGCTGATCATAGCTGGGTGTAAGGGAATCGTCAGGACAGACATTCCGCAACAGTGTGTTTGATTTTTTCTGCCTGCCCATATCTCACTTTGGAAACAACATAATTATACACTTTAACACGTAATTAATTTTTTGGCCTGCCGGCGTTGGCCAATCAAAAGACATGCCATTTAAAAACATTAGACTTTATTTTGTAATTTAATGTGTATTTATGTTTTATAAAGCAATATTTTTATTTAAGTTGTGGTTTATGTGTATACAGGTTGTAATTTGTCATTATATTTATCTCAGTTTTAGTTTGGTAACGTTTTTTCCTTAGATCGTTGGTTGGCCGCCAGGGGCCCTGTAGTGGTGAAGGGAGCGTGACTATGTTGGTCAGCCATTCTGTTTTGGACTTTTGAGCTGTGAATATGTTCCGAGTGGTGGTGTGCTGTTGGCAGCGTTTGGGAGGCGGTCATGGCAAGCATGGGGACCTTAAGTGGCGGCGCATTACATTTTTTAATGACGTGACCAGGATGTGATTAAGCAAGGGTCTCGCATATCATCCACAACATTACATTTCTGATGCCGTGACCAGGATTGTTGCCATATCACTACATTTTTTGTGCCCTGACAAGGATGATGTAGGCACGCCACTACGTTACAATAAGAAGTAATCAATCACTGATACAGTTTCATTAGAATAATAGTAATAGCCACTTTACAAATAAATATCTCTTGCATTTTAAAATAACTTTTGCCAATGCTCACCAAGAATGCGAATTCTTCCGTAAAAGTAGCATGTCTTACGACTATAATGTGCTTGGGGTAACGTTAATGATAATGGATGATGCCAAACCAATATTATATAGGATATGGATTTTTTTCCTCTCACTATTAACATTTGCTAAACTTTTATTTCAAGTGAAAGAAGTACTAGGAAGCAAAATAATATATATAATTTCTGTAGTTTTATCGTAAGACTACAATCACTCATTTCTACTACTTTTCGTGTTATTATTTTTTATGCCTAACAAGAGCACATGTTACAGAAACGTCTTCCTGAATTAGCTTAAATTTTTTAAAGACACATTAAAATTTTTTCAAAACAAAGAACTTATACTTGAAGCCATTTTTAAGGAAATTTTTGTCAGTTAACTACCTGAAATCATTAAATATTAATTTTAAAAAAATTTACACAGTAAAACCTGTTTTTAAGATAATTGTAAGACATGTTTGTGATGTATCCATTAATTTATGCTTTTAAAATAATTATATAATAATTAGTAGAAATGTCAGATCTTGGCCTTAAATTTATTTACCTAAATTCTGTTTCTTCGCCTAACCTATTCAGTTAAACTGCAGTAGGTGTAGTTAAGATGCAATGTTGCAATTTTTTTATAATGTCGAAAATGGTTCTTTTAGAACAGCCAGTTACGTACTTTTGGACCTTCCTTAATTTGTCAAACTTAACACAGTATTTAAGCCCCTACCTACCAATTTTGCTTCTTTTTGAATGTTGTATTTTGCATGCATAATTGTTAAATAATATCACACAGCATTAAATAAATATTACGACCAGTGCATTTATAAAGATAATTTAGTCCCGAAATCATTTACTGGGCACAACATATAGCTCGACACAAAAGGCATAACTAGCTTTTGCAGGTGTAGTGCTGGTATTAAGGTATGGGATGATGAAAACTGCTGACAGTAGAGAGCCTGTATCTTATTTATTAAACTTTCAGTACAGAACATTACAGTCAGTATATGGGTTAAGAACCCTATATAGCTGGTGCTAATAATGTTTGCAGTATGTTTGTAGAAATAAATATTTCTACTCGTACATTATATATTTATCTACGAAAAAAAATTCAAAAGTGGATCTTTGGAAGTAGGTATAGGGCAGGTGTTGCTGGTGTTCCTGGAGTCAGTAGTTTGACGGGGTTGAGTGAGAGGCCTTGAGATGGTTAGGAATTAGTTTAGACCCTATCTGTTTGCAGAATATGGAGGTAGGGTCTACTTGGAGAAGTCGATAGGTGGGTCAGGTAGTTGTTCCTCGACTTCTGTGACGTAGTCTGTCTTGTTGAGTATGACTGTTGTTCTGTAAGTACTTTTACATCTCTATCTACATGTTTTTAAACAATATTTTCCCTTGAGATAACACACTTTGAACATTGTTTTCTTTTAAAAGTTTTTGAGCAAACCTCAGCTGGCTTGGTTTGCATTTCCAGCTCATGACCTAATAACACGCTGAAACAAGGACAGTAGCTGTTAACGTGTATTGGAAAGAGAGTGAATTAGTGTCCGAGGGACGAACTAAGGTGTGGTGGGAAATTTTAAAGTTATTGTATTTTAAATCCTGATGGTTGTCTGGATTTTGTGATGTACTGATGGCTAATCCCAGTGCCTCATTTCTTCACTATGGTGTTGAATAGAGAGTTTGTGAGAGGCTGTACATGCAGCAGCTGGTTTATATTAAAGGTTTACGCTGGAACTGGCTATTGCTTGTTTGGTATCGGCCCTGTTGCCTCTGTCTTAATATGTTTGAAGTGAGGCCAATGTATTCATCATCGCACCGTGTGCACTGTAGTTGGTAAATACGGTTTTTTGACCAAATGCAAGTCAATTACGTCTGGGGACAAAAACATGTCTACCAAACTACAGTGCACGGTGGAATGCTGAATACATTGGAATCACCACAAATACACTAAGAATGAGAATGAATGGCCAAAGAGCCAGTAAAAACAAGAAATAGCCAGTTCCTGCCTAAACCTGCAAGATAAACCAGTTGCTGCACATGCGGTCTCCCACAAACTCTCTTTTGATGCCTGTTACAAACAACACTGGAATGTTGAGAATCTTTTAAACTTCAGACAATCGTGTAGGCGCTGGGAAGTAGCTAATCAGTATATCACAAAATCCATACAACCATCAGTCCTTAACATACAATAACTTAAAAATTTCCCACCACACCCTAGTTCGTCCCTCGGTCGCTAGGTGTGCTAGTTACCAACATCGCTTACCATCTACCATGCTGCAGTGTGCAATCACTCGCAGCCCGAGGAAGCTGGCCTACCCAGCAAAATGTCACAATCGCACTAAAAATGTGTTTTCCATCTGTTTTTTATGTTCTCCCAGCTGTAAGTACTGATTCAATAAGTACTTGTATAAACGTTATTACAATAATCTTATAGCAGTCAATTACTGCTTTTTCTTAACATTACTGCGTGGATGTAAACATAAGCATATGCCATTTTAGTAAGCAATAGTTTCACGCATTACTGTTCAATGTTTTTATCAAGCTAACTAATGTATGCCAGCCCAGGTACTGCAATTGAATAATATATTTTTATGTAGCATGTCTCAGACGTCAAGAACTACCACTTTAATGAATGTGTGATTTACATGAAATATTGTTATTTGTATGTGGCTTCTTTATAGAGGCCAACGTTTAGATGTAACATGAGAATTAAGAGTTTAAAGTATAATACCTAGTTTATTGGAGCAAGTGAAGGGAAATGTACTACTGTATGGAATATTGTGTAGTAATAATTCTTAACATAACTGTAACAATTCTCTCTCTCTCTCTCTCTCTCTCTCTCTCTCTCTCTCTCTCTCTCTCTCTCTCTGTTTTCTAAATATTTTTCATTTGTGAAATAAATGTTTCGGTTAGTTTCAAAATATTTTTATATAGAATATTACTACCAAGTAATTGAAACTTATATTCTTCGTTTGCTTTTGCAATTAATGCATTTTTCTAGGAGAGATTTGTAAGAATGTGAAATAAAGGGATTTCATTTTCATCAGTAGTATTATACCTATATTATTTTACCTGTATCATGAAACATGTGCTGTATGTTATTGTAAATACCCAGAATTACTGTATTTTCCCTTGATATGTATAACAGTATCAACAATATGAACTTCAGCAGCAATTTACTTAAGACTATAGGTTCCTATTTATGCTGTTTTAAAGAGTTTAATTTTTTAAATCCTGCAAGGGAGCTGCTACATATCTGTTAGATATAAATGTTGAAAACTGTTTGTACTATGATGGCAAGTTTTTTCAGTGCATAAGTTTCAATAAATTTGGCTAAACATTATTTTCTTAATGTCAATAGTAAGCCAAAATCATTCGAACTTATGTAAAAAAAAAGTATAGTAGTACAAAAAATTTCCAACATTTCTATATAACAGTTTTGTGATATGTACTCTCTATCAGGATTTAAAAATTAAAATCTATCAAATAGCATATAAATAGACCCATGGCATTAAAATGTGCATTTTTTGAACATAGCTTTGTTTTTTCATGGAAAATTAATAAATTTAAAATTCCCACCATTAGTTTATGGAGACGCCATGTGGAGCGCTATCATCGCGTAGTTTTTTCGATAGTTCCACAAGTGTTTACTGGGAGCGCTAGGTGCAACTACTAGCACGAAAAAAAAAAATCATTAAGTTGTTCATCTTTCTGTTAAGCTGGGTTCACAATAAAAAACTTAAGAATTATGACGTGTAGCTAAGAGTTGACTTAAGAATAGAAAGTGTGTTTCTTAACGTACCGATTCGCAACACAACTTAACAGGTCATGTGAGGTTGTGTGGCGTGTAGGTCATGACTTAAGAAGTAATAGGTATAGCGAAATTTTATATTTTTCCGTAAGAATTAAGGGAATGAACCAATCAGAGCATTCGGGAAGTTAAATAAACATGGCGGATATTTAAATAATATACATTAAATACAGTGTGGTGCTATATATGATGGATTTGGCATATTATGATCATTTCAAGCTGAAAAATGCAGTTAAGTTTATATTTATTTTTAATTTAACGACAGAATAGCTGTTTGAAAAGCTTTTAAAAACCTATTTGGCTGGCGAACAACTCGTAGTATAAGTTTCATATACACGGCATATTATTATTATTATGTATAAAAATGTTTGTCTGATTTAATGGAAATCCTTGCTAAAATAACAGAAATATACATATTTGTTACATGTACTAGTTTAGATGCTTAACACATTAAAATAACTTGTTTAGAAGCAGTATCTGTGTGAAGTGTTCGGTGGCTCAGAGTTAAAGTTTTGGTTTGCTGACCCCCAAGGTTGATGGTTCAAAATTCACTTGGAGTATATATTTTTAGTAATTTAAATTTGTTAATTTATATTTGCACATTACGAATAAGTGAAATTTTCTTGGGTTTATACGTGCAGCCTCGGTATAATGTGATTACCCGATTGTACGAGAACTGTTATTCAAGTAATGAACATGGAGATGCAATTTTTTATTTCTAACATATTTTTTACGTTAGTATTTCATTTATACCATTCCTTGGCGATATTCTGGACAACTGGCGACGAATCCACAGTAATTTCACGCATCTGAAGAAAGCAGAGTAGTCGGGTTCTTATTGGTTGGAATTAAGAATTAACACATTTATTATGAACCAGAATTACTTAAGACTTTTTTCCGTGTGCGTGATAGACGCTTCTTGCATAATTCTTAAGTTTTTAATTGTGAACTAGGCTTTAGGTATATAATCTTCATGACCAGTCGCAAGGCGCCACAATCGCTAGGCGTACTCGGTCAAAGATGTTAACATAGGAGATACCAATCTAGAAACACCTTATTTTTTCTATGTTGTAGTGTGTGCAGCCAAACACTGAGATAGGCATCACAATATGTTGTTGACAGCAACAATTTAATACATATTTCATGTTGGCGAGGGTACGAATGTTCTCTAGTGATACATTAATCAGGTGTAATTGTAACGGACTCGACAAACAAATACCACGACGATCAATATCCCAAAATATTTCTCATGATTCTCGTATAACCTACATTACAACAAGCATCAGCTGACACTGTTTTGACTATAGATAAAATGGCCGACCAATTTCAAATAGGCTTCGCCGACCGTTACTTCACCTGAGAGCCTTGGAAATAGCTGCTTCCGCCTCTCTATGTTTACCATAAGGTTTGTTTTACTCGGCCTTGAACTGGCGACTCTTTGTGCTCTTGCAGCTCTCGGGGCACTCCTAGGCGTTTTACTCACCGGAAACAAGATGGCGCAGGATGTTTTACTCGTCAGGTCAAGATGCTCCCAGGTCAAAAAGAGCATGCCCTTTTAGCTCCTCCTCGCGAGGAAGAGTTGTGTCGTTGCGAGGGCAAGTAGGAGCAAATCGTCTACTAGTCGTTACGACGAGCATACTGCTGTTGACTGCGCAGTTTACTTTCGCTGTCGTGTTTGAAAATAGAGAAAATGAGAATTATTTCAGACATGGATGACGACAGTAAAGTTGCGGCAGCTGAATAAGGTTTTTTTTTAATTCTAACCAATAAAAGTTTTGTGTTATGGTGTTGTTTGCATGTGGTTGTTAACCTCTAAAAACAGTTCACCAAAATCGGTTAATATTTGCGGAATATGTGTTTGATTCCGGTAAATGATGAGCTCCTTTCACGAATTTTTCTTCTTTGTGGTTAGTAATTCAAGTTATTAAAAATCGTTAAGTTATTATTCTTCTTGATGTTGGACTTGTATATCACCTGGTGTACTTATACTGTATATTCAATGAGGGTTTGTATATATTTCTTGTACACAGGGTTTTAGTTGCTGTAAACTTGACGAATTCCTATGCTACTGTACTGTTATGTACTTAATGTAGTTCAACTGAATAATAAATAAATACATACATACGAATTATTATTATTCCTCAGACCAATTAACTTTAGTACAGTGTATTTTTCTAGCTTCTCATAATTTCATTAGAAGGCACTTTATCATTTATAGTGCATTATTTGGTGCAGATGTAGGAATTTCATCATCTTATGATTCCTGTTTATTAAAATTTCTACATATGTTGCTAGTTCGGCCATCAAATCAACACATTAGGCGTTTTCCTCGCTCCTCCGAGAGTTGTCAACTCTTTTTGACCTGGGTTGACCTGGGTCAACTTGACCCAACTCTTCCAGCTCCTGAGAGAGGCCGAGTAAAACAAACCTAAGAATAGTTAAGGGTTTCTTATGGAACAGTAAGTACTGTAGTCGCCAGAACTGTTGAGGTCTCCCAGCGCGGGGGTGAGGAAACCCTGTTGCGAGGGGGGCTAGGGGTGGAAGAGAGAGTAGGCCCCGCCTACACGCTGCGCTGCGTGCCATTTGAAACACATTGGTCCCCGTTTGCTCTGCAGTACAGACGGAACAGTGGACAATGGCAAGTAGCGCGCGGCCGAGGAGATATAAAAAAGTTATTCATAGCAATGAAAGGGAAATCATTAGGAGTGTAGTAGAAGCTTGCGATGAAGAGTCGCGAAATAAATGCTTGCTTGTTCCTCTGAACAAAGCTACTCAGAGAGCTATTAAATACACGGGAGTGAGCAGGGCGTCTATTGAAAGAATTAGAAAAGTCAGCAGAGAGAGACCTGATGAACCTCAAACTACTCCTGGAAAACGAAGGTAAGTACACAATGTTTAATCAATTGCCTCACAATATTTCTCATTAATACCTCTGCACCACTGCAGTAGGCCTAATATTATTACACGCAATTTCTTACAAAAAATACAGTACCAAAATTTTTAAAATCCCGTTTAATGTTACCAGTGCGCAGATAAAACCCATAGCATTGCAAAGTTTATGTTATTCACTTTTCGTCGCTAAGCCTGCGCGGAAATTGGTAGTATTCGAGATTAAAGTTTCTAATTATAATTATAGGAGGTCAAATAAATAAACAATACCTTGCATTTATCGATGACGTAGGTTTTCAGACAGAATGCACCACTGTACAGGAGTCGCTATCAATGACTATTAAACTTCTCTTATACTATATTTCCCCGCGCATGGAAGGAAGACAAATTCAACACTTTACCCGCGCGTAATTTTTCATAGCTCATTCAATAAAACTATTTCATACCAACGAATTAAATTCGTGTACCGTCACGTTTGATAGGTGGGTCTACACCCAATAAGTAATAAAAAGAATGCCTCTCAAACGTCTTACACGTCCGATACCCGCGACAAAAATGCTTTTCACCCCCGCACAGCAATAATGCTTTCCCTTCTCCTCCACGGAAGCAACTACCAGACCAACCAATCAGCGACTTCCTGACACAATGGTTATCATATCCTCAACCATACGCAAATAATTTATTTAATCGTTTGAAATTTGATACATTTGACATATATTTTATTAGAATAGCTTGTACATTTTTCAATAATGCGGATTTTCATTATTTACTTTAATATTTCGTCACACCATGCCGTCCATTAAGCCCCGCCTACAAGCAACGGTGGTGGGCGCTTTAAAGGGGAGAGAGGGTTGATTTGTCCCTCTTTCCCAAAGTCTCTACCCTGTCGTTACCCCACTGCGCATCCTGTAGCCATTACTGCGGAAAGAAATAACTCTTTCGTACAACCTTCTTTTTCCAAATTTTGATATTGGTAGGTTGGCAGTCATACTTAATTAACACCAAAGTAATTAACGTGGGCTATTCCCGGTAGATAAAACAGTTAACTTTAAAATACTGAACAAACCAAAACTTGATTGAAGTTCCTAGGACAATTTTTAACTTCACAAATGAATGAAATTGCGCTTCACAACATAGTACTACAGTGAATACTTGTGATTCGAATGGTGATGTTCACAACTAGAACTCGGCGTGTTATTTACCGTCATTTGCTTGACGTGGTGTTTGAGATGGTGATATCTGAGTATCTCACTAGAATTTTTATTCCAGCAAATAAGAAAGTGATACGTCATA
>PNEQ01119604.1:0-13980 GCA_003012365.1 Medauroidea extradentata
AAAAAAAAAAAAAGTGTGCCAACGTATTGTGATAATGCTGCTGTTCTCAATATGGTTTTTCTTCTGGTTTTCAAGTTCGGATTGTACTTTCATAGAATGTGTTGATTGTTGATGCAGTCTTACTCTTATTTTTTCTGTATAACAATTTTACTCAATATTTGGAATTGAGCATTTTGCTTTCAGTTTGTTTAAGACCAAAACATTTCTATTTTCCATTAATAGTGCACAACTCTGAATTTTTATCAGTTGTTTTGAAATAAAAGTGTGCTCTATACACTACTATGTTTGTGAAACAAGTAGAAATTTCCTGCAGAGCCACAAGTTCACAATTATTAAAGGATAAGAATGAGGTAAAGCTACTGTCATTGTTGACAGCATGCACCACTTCAGAAACAGGAAAGTGAAATGGAAATATACGTACACACAATTAGAAGCTGTACACCTGTTAAAATAATTTATGTTTCTGTTCGTACAGGCACATTTTTACAAAAGAAGATTACAACAAGTACCATATATACTCGTGTATAGTGCACACCAAGATTTTTGCAACAAGTTGCAGGGAAAAAAATTTAAGTGCCTTATTACAATGTACACAAATCATGGAAGTAACAGACCACGAAACAGCGTGAGGGAGGCTACGATGGATCGGCCAGGGGGAGGAGGGAAGGAAACATGCCTAACAAAGAAACAAGAGAGGAAAGATGACTCACACTGGCTACAGTGTGACGAGCAGACAAAATGATGGGAACTGGGAGGGGGTGTGGCTTGCCTCTCCAATGTCTGCAACTATCTATAAATAGCCTGCCAAGGTCACTTGCAGCCTGCCTGCAGCCAGCTCACATGTGTGTGTTTGCACGTGCTTGGACAACACTCCCCCCTCCCCACTCTTACTGTGCTGTGTCCTGTCCGCTGCTTCCAGCATGTCCCCATCCCCCTTCCAAAACGAAATAATGTGCCATGACAGCAGAGTGAGCTTGCCTTTTTTATTTACTGTCCAACCAGAGCAGAGGAGAAAGCCAGGCTCAGGAATGTGGCAGAGGGTGGCTACAAGCAGAGGACTACAACCACCACCATGCCTTATCTTGTCTACCCTCTCTTGGAGGGAAAAAAGAACAGTGTTTCCCTTTTTCTTCCTTTCTTTCCCATGGAAAGATGGTTATCACGAGACGTCAAAATTAACTTCTCATATTGCTTCCGCCCAACACCCATGAACTTTCCTACCACGTCAAACACAAAAACAATAGGGTACCAGCAGCGAATTACAGCAGAAAAGGGGGGTGGAGAGGGTAGAGAAAAAGAAAAGGAAGAGGAGTAATGATAGTGGAACTGGGCAGTGAGAACATTCTCTGTCTGCCTCCCACTCTTGAACCCTGCCAGTTTATGACTACTACTCCCGCCCCCCTTTTCTTGTACCTTTTTTCTACGTACATGTATTTCTTTTTCTATTTTCCGTGTATAGTTCGTACACCTGAATTTTTATCAGTTGTTTTGGAATAAAAGTGTGCACTACATACGAGTAAATACAGTTAGTTGCGACATGTTAATGAGGTACAGGGAAGAAAAAAATTAATGAATAGCTAACAACTCATGTACATAAAAATTTATTTGGGCACGAGAAGTATATTGTAAACAAATACGTTGGCTCGGCTAAAGTCAGCAGACTAACCCCCTCCCCAAAACCTTCCTGCCATCAACATATGGTGTGAGCTGGTGATTGCCAGACATGAGAGTTTTTCTTGAGATATGTCTGGTAACTGGTATAGTCAGGTGCACAATAAATGAAAGTCCTATAATTACACACTTACAATCAGTCTTATCATCCTCTGAGCTGGTAGTTGTCCTGAAGATAAGCTTATCTGGCACTTTACTGAACAGTTATGTCTTATCACTCTATTCATACCTCTGTGGAACCATCAAAGAGCTTAGTTACAAATGTAGTTAGGTTGTACAGACTGTGTGCTTGTGTTGTGGTTGCTGATTTGCTCTCTGAATATTTTATTTTTTTAATATGCACATGCACAACACTTCACATATGTCAGTTTGCTACGGAGATAAAGTGAGATGATATTGGAGAGAGCAGATATATTACAAGGTCACACTCCTCTCTTACACTACCACACTGCACTATTGACATGCAACACTCGGCCACTTTGAGAGTGTTTCCAACAATAGTATACATACACTTCTGTAGAAATTTTATTGTCATGCATATACATGGAGTGCATTACATATATATACATAAAATCGTAGTGATATGGTGATTCTAAAACTTTACCTGCCAACATTTATTATTTTTTGGAAATGAATGTTCCTGTTTACTTTTAGGGTACACACAATTCATAAATATACATGCATAAATAAATAAATCATTCATTTTAAAAATATGTTAGTTGAGTTAGAGATGATTAAAAAGGACTTAACATTAAGAAAACCTTTTATTGATTATGTTGTCAAAAATGCTGGTATGCAATGTTGCGATGGCAACGAATATCGCAAAGCCAATATGGGACACCATAAGGTCTCGTAAAATCAGCGCTCTACTGTCGTTATGAGGATTGGACTATGTAAGTTTATAAGTTTATATGCTCATAAATTTTAACTATGTTTATCTCTATAGACATTATTTGAAGTTACATTTTTTTGTCACAAATTAGAAACTGTATTATTTTGTGTATCCTTATATTCTAATATTCATTGTTATTGTACTTTATTAGCAACGTACAAAGCCTACTAATTGTTGACCATATTAAACATCAGCGGAAAAACCAGTGAGAAACAAAAGAAAAAATACTATGGGTTTAACAAATCCATAGTTGTGAAATAATATCACTTGACAGTTGAATAAGCACGAAAAATAATATTAAAAGGCGCAAGCGTTTTCTTTTATTTGTCACAGTTGTTTTAGACATGAATCATGGCTGTTTAATGTCTGGACATTGGCCTGTCTAATAATACTTTATCTTCGTTCTCTCCATGATTGTTTTAGTTCTATGAATTATGTATCATAATCACCACCAGTTCACGGTATGGATAATAAATTAAGGTAGGACGAGTGGCAATTATTACTGTAAGGATTTTTTTTGGAAAGGATTTCAGAAATGGCAGTGAGTATTTAAAAAATAACAGTTTTGACATTTGCATTTGAAGATATGTGCTGAGGACTTATACATTCTTAGCACAGTGGTACTAAATGCAAAATAGTTGTGGAGATAATATAAATTATCCTTGTGAATTATTTTTTGTACCTAAAAATTGTTTTTGTTCCGAAATACTAAAGGGATATTTTATAATAATATTAACAATACATTACTCACACCCTTCACGGAATGCTGTTTTTATAACTTAGAAGTGCTTAAGCCCACACATGAATGAACTTTCTGTGGATAGAAGCATTTACTGCTATTTTTAAACTTTGAACATTTCAAGATCATACTAAATTTGATGGCATTTATTAGTTTATCTACATGTTTTTTTATATGGTTAAAACTTAATGTTTAAAATTCACCCCTTGTTAAGAACATAATTATCTCCACACATGCTTTATTAACTTAACATGTACTTTTTTAACCAATTTGTTTTACCGGAAAATGTATTAAATATAAGTTATCTTCATTTTACATTATGGAATAAAGAATAGGCCTCTATATGTAGGTATAATGTTGATGTTCTCACATAATGATACTTCTTGGCAGAAAAACACATTGAAAGAGATGAACACAAAGTCACACAAGTGTGCGGTTGCACGATGCTTCGCAGACTTAAGTAGGCTTCATCAGGCGAGAAGTAGAGGCACACTGAGTTATGGCTGCGGTGGAAGCGTGGTAGGTGTCCCTAGTGGCCAGGATGCGAACTAGGGCGTAGTGGGAAGATTCAAAATGCAAGGCTGTGAGTGTTAGAGGATGTGTGGTTTACTGTTTGTATTATCTGATATTGAGACCTGGTAGTTGTCTGGACTTTGTTATGTATTGATGAGATTGCTCCCAGCGCATGAGTTCTGAATTATAGATAGGCCTGATTACAAACACACTCACACAAAGAATGAACAGGGTGGCTACAAACTGTTGGGAATATAAATCCCTGACTTTTCCCACCCAAATTGAAAATTTTCCCTAACCTAATAAATTTTTTTAAACCCAATTTTTTATGCTTTATAAAATAAATAATTTTTTCTTTGTCCAATTCAATGCTCTTTCCACATAGTACAAGTTTTAATGTACTACTAATATAACATTTGTGTTGTTTCTAAACAATTCTTGCAATGGGGAAAGTTGAAAATCAAATAAATATTATGGATATACGCCATAGCAGCAAACTGTGAGTCAATGAAAACCAGACAATACATGCAGACAAACAGAAAAGTCAACAACCAAAATCATCCTTTTGCTTGTCTGCATGTATTATCCGGTTTTGTGTGACAAACCATTTGCTGCAAACCGAAAGTTACAACTCTCAAGTACATTTTGACGGTAAGAAATTTACAGTAATACCTAACTTATGGCTTCTCACAATCGACAAATTAAAAGGCCTACTGCATGAATAAAATATTTGTGTAAAAACTTCTTACCTTACTTCAAACTTCATTACATAGTTTACACAATATAACCAATATACTTTGTGTACTCTAATCCTGCATGTTGTTGAAATAAAATAATTAAATCAAAATTACAAAAGACAGTTGCAACTAAAGTAATTCATTTAAATTGATGTCAAAAATTCAGAGTAATACAATTGTCACATTGGGAAATTAAATTTATAATTTCATGTAGTACACAATTAAATTATGCATGGAGAAAATTCTCATCCCATAATAAACATGTTTCATGAATACATACTACCTATAATCAAAAAACCCAGTACTATACAAGATTACACAAAAAAAAATTCCTTGGAAAAATGTAATTTTATGATTAGTATTGTAGAGGTACTCACTGAGAGATCATATGAAGTGTGCTTGCCATAAGCATGTAAAGCAGTACTTTAAACAGTTTTTTGTAGTACTTTAAACAGTTTTTTGTAACTCTACAACCTCCTAGTTCCCCCCCCCCCCCCAGAGGGGTTCCTCTTCTATCTCCAGCCATAGGCATGTTCGAAATGGCTTATTTGGGGATTTAGGGTTTAGGAATTTAGGGTGTATGGTTTCGAACGTCAAATATCAGCGCTGCATGGGGCAGAATCGAAAACTAGAGGTTTAATGTAGTTTCGATGTTGTTTTGTTAACTATTTTGTATCCAGGTTTACGAAGTCACTTCTTTGCCCTGGTAGAGTAAAATTTTACTTTTTAAGTTTACAAACTGATACGTTCGAGGGACCAATGTTTGGTTTGAAAAGTGAACCTAGCTATTTGCTCGCATTTGTTTGTCACAAACTAACTAATTTGCTACGATATAGCAAATATTCGAGACTAGCTATCTCTAAGGTTTATTTTTGTAAAAATCCGTTGTACGAAATAATACCTTTACCGTACAAAGACATTATTAAGAACGACTTTTTTTTAGTTATTCTATCCTTTCAACGAAAATATAATTTAAAATTCTATACCACGCAATATTTTTATTATATAACAAAGTAGGAATTTTTTTTTTTAATATAAACATGTATTATAATTGTCTATACACAAAAAAATAATCGCGATGTTTTGTTCTTTAATTATTTAATGCTTGTCGTAGATAGTTATTATTAGTTTCGGTTGAAAGACGGGACCATAATACTTGAAACAACAACAGCAGACGACTTTACGGACCTATTTGGGGATTTAGTGTGCTACTCTACCTCAGTAAATTTCAACCATAAATCCCCAAATTTTTAGGCCCTAAAATTGGTCACGTGGTCTATTTAGGTACTTAAATGGCAGTCTTCTAGCGGATTCGAACACGGCTCATGTTAAGTTCTTCTCCCTTGACACCTCACTCATCTTATTCACAAGCAAGCACACATGTTGCTCTAACAATAGAATTCCGTCCGCCCTTTCTACCATCCCTTCTTTCCAATACGCGACTGTGTGTTACAAATTAAAGTTTATGAAAACAACACGAAAGAAAGAAAACAGCATGGCAGGATGCAAGTTTGCTTTCTCATGTTACAAAAGATAGCTGTATCATTTTACAATCTGGTAGCTGCTTTTCACACTAACAGAGTATAGCGCACGTAAAAAAAAAGCTGACATGTTATCAGCCGTCCGCATCAAAAGGAAGCATCTGAGGGAGGAGTGGGGCCTAAGAGAAAGACGAGAGACGTGCAAGTAAAAAAAAGGCCGAAGGCATCAGCAGGAAGCGACGAACAGTAAACACCTGAATAGATTACGGATGAAAGTGACGTATGTGACGCAGCGGGCCCAGCTACATATGGCTTTCTTCCCCGGGGTTATGGTACTGTGATGTCCGATGAAAGGCATCAGACGCGTCTTCACGCTTGCCAGTGTGCGCTACTCCAACTGATTTTAACTATTGCTTTTCGATTTCCGAAAAAGGAGATGGGGCAGGGAGTTTTCCCTGACTATTCCCCGACTTTTTCAGGCCACTAAAATTCCCTGACTATTCCTGGTTTTCCCGCCCTGTCGCCACTCTGATGAATGGCCACAAAGCAGATACAGAACAAGCAAAGCATTGTTAACACTAATTTCATCTTTCCACTTGCACCTAACTAAAGACATTCGGAAAACAAAGACAAATAAGGTCAATTATTTTTTTTTATTATTTATTTACACCAGTACAAAGTTCAGCATTAGGCCTGTTTACAATTTGCTGTGTTTGTTTACATGCTTACAAAATATAGTATTGTATTATAACGTTACAACAGTTAAAAGAACACTTGATAATATCTAATACTGCACAAGAAAAATAATGTGCGATGTTAATATAAAGGATAAACTAATTAGTGTATGAGATCATTGTTAATATAAGTCTAAATAAAAAATTAAGTCATTTAATTATTCTAGAGCTATACCTATATTATAATCTACGTATATTTCTTTTAAATATATATAATAAAATATTTAGAAAAAATATGAAAAATATTAACAAAATGATGATGCTGGGAAGGTCCACAGAGGTACAGTAGTGTCTTGTTATAGCGAAATGTCACGGTTCTGGGTTCGAAATTCGCTATAGCCGTATTTTCTCTATAGCTGAATTTGGCAGATTCTGACCTCTAAACCAAAAAATTGCATTAAAACGGTAATTAATATTATTTAATTACAAAATAGTACGTTAATTTCAGAAAATATAGTTTTATTTTAACAGGTAAGTATGCGCTGGTTACAATGATACCCAACAGGTATGGGTGCAACTATTCGCCAAGTCAAAACGGGCCATAATTCCGCCGCGTCATGTCAATCGCTGGACCCCCTCAATCGTGTCTCGCCCGTGCGGGCACGCTGCAAGATTGCGCGCGCCGGCAGACGACATTACACTGCCGGCCGCTGCAGACCAATGTAATCAGTTTGACGAGTGTAGCAATTTATTTATTTATTTATTTATCTTAGCATGCATACTCAGATGATAATTCTGTGTGCCCTTTCACACTGTGGCACGCATCGAATAATTTGTGCACATGCCCGAGACATATAAAAATCAGCTTGAACAGGTGAATGTAATTGTTCACTTGTCCATTGGATAGGTAATGCTAGTGTATTTACCAGCAAAAATAAGCGATGCCAACATTGGTAGTTGCTTTATTTTCGAGCACTAGTCATGAACTGCATTTATCGGCGGCACAAAGTTAAGTTCGAAGCCAATTAGTAGTAACAGAAGTGCGCGCAAGAGTATGCATTGACTTTGAGCAAGGTCACAAGTTTGAGATTTTATTCCGGCAGTGTGCCGACAGAAAACATGTCTGGCCTACATGAGCGCTACCAAATCTACATTGACAGTTCGTTGAAAAGCAGTGCTAACACTAGGCATGCTCATTTTCACACACGGCCCAACACCCGTGATTTTTTTTTACTTTTTTTTCTTCCTCTTCAGCTGTCCAGACTCGTTCCAAGACAAAAAAAAGTGACTTACTCTTGTTCCCACGCTCTTCCTGACGGTGTGTAAGATACTTTAACAATGCAATAGCCAGTCCGCAAGCTTCTCGCTCAAATGTATGGGACATTGTGTAGTGTGTTAAATTATAATTTATAACGGCATATGTCCTTCGTCATTCAGTCAGAACAAGCAGTTCTTGTTTGAAATAGCTGTGTCGGATGGGAGTAATCTGTACATCCGGCTGTCAAGGTAACAAATACCTACTTCACAAGGTCACGCACATCGCCGCAAGCCTGATTCACATGGTCACGGATATCTCTGCAAGCCTTCTTCACACGATTCACCATACATGTTTCTACTCATTTAAATTCACATTTTTTTGCTATTTTTTGACGGTTCCTCAAAAAGGCTTCGCTATAACCATGTTTTCGCTATTTCCGGGTTTGCTATGACGGGATTCTACTATAGTTACAGATGACACTTGTAAATAGGTACACACGCATTTTTGTTGGAAGCACAGTTACGACATTTCTCCAGTATCAAACTGCTTCCATGTCAAGTGGCAAGACACGGCATGTGCAATGTCTTCCCACCCGAGAAAGACAGTTAGATATGTTGTGTTGGCACCTCTTTTCAGAAGTGTTTTTGTCACTAATGTGCAGGAGTCTTGTCTATGGAACTGCATAGAGTAGCAGCAATGGAGTATGTGTGTTTATTGTACAACAGGCCGAGAATACATCATATGACATAATGTCTGGGGTATGTTTTATTATGGTCATAACAACTGGCAATGAGTACAGGATGTCGAAAACAGTTGAGAAGAATACCGTGAGTTAAGGGTATTTGAACTGAAATCATGTCAATACATGTGGCACATGAGTTGTAATTAATTGAGTGGAGTTGTGTGTTACCTAATTTTGTTCACTATGCCATCCAATAGCCACACCATACCTATGTTCGTACAAGGGACAGAGCTTTTTGAAAACTATGTGGAACGTCTTAGTTTATATTTTAAGGCAGCGGCTACGAAAGAAGGAGATAAAGTTGTGTTTTTTGGCATAACCTTGCCGCCTGAAACCTATGCAATTTTGAAGACGGAGATAAGCCCCAATTCCGTGGAAGAAGTTAACTTAAAAGAATGTGTTGATTGCCTAAGTAAAGTACTTGCCCCCAAAAATATTGTAATAGCAGAACGTTTTAAATGTTGGCAACGCCGGCAAGAAGTAGCTGAATCAGTGTCGGAGTACATATCAGCCATAAAAAACACATCTATCACTTGTAAGTATGGCAGTTTTTTGGATGAAGCTTTACGTGATAGGTTAGTGTCAGGCATGTCGTCAGAGCAGATGGTAAGAAGGCTGCTATCTGAATCAGAAGACTTAAAAGTCGTAGACGCGGTAAAAATAGTTGAGGATATGAACGCGGTGGTGAAGTCAGCAGCACTGATGAGTAGTGCTGAATGCAAAGACGTGAATGAAGTTACAGCAGTTCCAGAGTCAACAGGTTCCAGTTGGCAGGTCTTAGGAGATGTGCAGTATGCAGTCTCTAATAGAGGTCGACGCCAGCGACCATTTCAGCATGGGAGGAAATAGCCGGGAAGTAGTGGGGACCATCGCCAAGACACTAGCACCACGATTCCAGCTATCATTGTGGAGTTTCCCATCAGCCAGGCAGTTGTCCAGCACGAAAGTAGGTTTGTTACAGCTGCAGCCGGTTGGGCCACATTTCCAAAGCATGCCACAATAGTAAGGTAAGGGAGTCATTCACCGTAGAGCTTATGTGTGCATATGCATCAGGAATGCCAGTAAAACCAGCCTCAGTGCAAGTGCAAGTAAATGGTGTGAAGATCTTGTTTATTGTGGATACGGGTAGTGCAGTAACTCTTTGCAGTGAGGATTTTTACAGACAAATGTTAGGTGTGGGGAGACTTGTCACCATTTCCAGGGCTACTAAAGGCTGCAAATGGCAATGGATTGCGGGTTAAGGGAGTATTGTCAGTGTCTGTTCTAGATGAAAAGACAGGATCCATATACAGTCTCTCCCCATTGGTAACTAGTCACTTGTCTGCGCCTGCACTGTTAGGCAGAGATTGGCTGGTAGTTTTGTGGCCAGGTTGGCAGGACTTTTTGTTGTCCGGAGAAAGGGTGTTATCTGTGCAGTTAACAGGTCCCAGCTGTGAGCCTAACAAAGCTGAAGTGGTAGCAGAGCTAAAAAGCAAGTAAAAAGGTCATGCTCCCTTAGCAATAACGAAGACCCTATTTACGGTTTCAAGGTTAACATTAATTTGGAAGGATATGTCACACCACTGTGAACTGGTGCTCTGCCCTCAGTTTGTGTTGGGGCCCTCTTTTAAACTGTTTCAACCCTATTGTTTGGTTCTGACATGATATCGAATGGGACTCTGTGTTTGAAAGCTTGCGAAGATGCCTTGCCGTTCGTCGGAATCTTTCGGCTATCTTCGGCTCTCTTCGGCTCCCTCCCTTCTCTTCCCCTCCCCCCCTTCTCCCTGTTGTCTAGGATGGCCGCCTAGCTCTCGAGGTCAGTTGGATCCTGGTCGCCCTTCTGTGCACTGCTTTCCCGTTTGCGCTTGTCGGCTGCTGTACGATAATGTTGGTGAGTTAGTTTTCCTTGGTCGGGTCCGTTGGAGTTTGTGTTTGGGCCTTCTGCCCTCTTATTTCAGCCGCGTGCTTTCTCTGTCATTAGCGAAGTAAATGTTTCGGGAGCCGACAGTGCGCCAACGGGTTGCTACCCCTATTTAACCCGTATGGGCTTTAACCCTTTTGACTGCCCCTTTTTTTGTCTGTGCCTTTTGAATAAACTTAATGGCCTTTCTGACATGTCTTTTCTTGAATATCTGTAACTTGTTAAATAATGTACAAGAAGCCTGGTTTTAATAAAACCCTGTTGTGTGCCTTGAATTCCCGCTTGCATTTATTACTTTCTTGAATTTTGCTTCCCTCGGTATTCAAACCTGTTGTTATATATACCTTGATGGTACAAATGTTTCACCGGACATATGATGTTCCATATGCATTAGTGCAGAATGTGAAAGAGGAGCTACTTAAACTGGAGCAGTGTTGTATCATTTCACGTGTTAACACTAGTTCCTGAGCAAGCCCAGTTGTAGTTGTGCCCAAGAAGTCAGGTCAAATTCGTCTGTGTGTAGTTTTAGAAGTGACAGTAAATCCTCATTTGAGAGTTGACCAGTATCCGTTGCCTAGAGCAAGGGTATTTTCAACAAATTTGGGGACTGTCAGGTGTTCTGCCATCTGGATCTTGCCCAGGCATACTTACAACTAGAAGTGGAAGAGTCTAGTAGGAAGCTGTTGACTATTAACATCCTAAATGGGCTTTATAGATTCAACAGACTAGTTTTTGGTTTGGCCTCTGCCCCAGCTATTTTTCAGAGTGTCATTGAATCTATCTGGTTCGGGTTAAAAAATGTAGCTGCATATCTAGATGACATTTTGATTGGTGGTAAAAATAAGCAGGAGTGTACGAAGAATTTGAAAGAAGTCCTCACAACATTGGATAAACACAATGTTAAGATAAATACATGTAAACCAGAGTTCTTTGTTAGTTCTCTAGAGTTCTTAGGATTTCAGTTTTCTGCAAAGGGTAAATCGTCTACAAAGTCGAAAACTGACAAAATCATGTCGACGCCTGCACCAACAGACGTTACCCAGCTGAAGTCATACTTGTCACTTCTGAATTATTACAGACAGTTCATCACCATGTGACCAGACATGCTCGAACCACTTTACAAGTTGTTACGTAAAGATGTACCTTGGGCGTGGACTTCTGATTGCGAGCTGGCTTTTAACAAAAGTAAAACATGTCTGTCAGAGAAGGCACTGTTGGTGGTGTTTGATCCGACCAAAGAAATAGTGTTGCATGTTGACAGTTCTACCTACAGTGTGGGAGCAGTTTTAAGTCACATTAGTGATGGTGTAAAGAGTCCAATAGCCTTTGAATCAGCAACACTTACTCCAGCACAACGGAACTATATAACCAGTTAGATAAAGAAGCCCTCGCTGTGGTATTTGGAGTAAAGAAATTTCACAAATACTTGTATGGTTATCATTTCACCATCAGTGATCACCAGCACTTGAAGACCCTCTTTTCTGAGACAAAAAAACCCCCCACATGGCTTCCTCATGTATTCTTCGTTGGGCTGTTACTCTGGCTGCGTATAACTATTCCATTGTTTACAGGAAGGATCAACTTATACCCCAGGCAGAAGTCATGTACCGTTTGTCCTGTACAGATCATGTTGAGGTACAACAGTGTAATTTCTCTATCTCACCACACCTTTAGTTTCACCAAGTGAAGTTGCTGAGGAATCTGGTATAGATCTTGTGCTAAGTAAGGTCATCAGGAGCTGTGAACAGGGTTGGCCAAATCACATTTCAGACAAATACACTCAAGTCTTTTTTCACTATTTGGAATGAGTTGTCCACCAGGGATGGTGTCCTATTGTATGGCAACAAGGTGGTGATTTCTTTAGCCCTCCAAGCCAAGGTGTCGTCCATTCTGCATCATGGTCATTCAGGAATTGTGCGCACTCGTATGTTGGCTCGCTCAATGTGTGGTGGAAGGGCATGGATGGGGACATTTGTAGGAAATTTGAATGTTGTTCTGTTTGTCAGCGCACTCAGAATTCTGGTGCAAACGGATCTCGTCAAAATTGGCCTTCATCCAGGAACCTTGGGAACAGGTTCATGTGGACCTTATTCAATGGAACTCAGTAAATTTCTCAATTGTGTGTGATGTTTATTCAAAATGGATAGAGTGTTTCCCATTACCTGTAGGCACAAGTTTTCAGTCAGTTCTCACATGTATACTAGAGGTGTTCTCAAGATTTGGATTTCCTCGTACAGTAGGGTGTGACAATGGTCCCCCGTTTTGTTCAAAGGCCCTGTCTCATTTTCACAAGCATCGTGGGATAAAGTTGTTGTTCTCCCCACAATATAACCCCTCTTCAAATGGGTTAGCAAAGCGATCGGTGCAGACATTCAAAAAGTTGTTGACAAGAAGCATATTAGTTCATCCAGGTACTACCTTGTCTATGAGTCAAAGGTTAAGTAATAGATTGTTGACATAACATTCCACACCGTCCTCGGTGACTGGGTTATCTCCTATGGCATCTCTGTTTTCATTCTTGTCACGCCACCCATTGTCTATGTTAAGTCACAAAAAGAAAAAAACTGACCGAGAGATCTGAGACTGTTAGTCCACCTGGTCACCAGATCAACCAGAAAGTCTTAGCAAATCTGCAAAAGTCCAAAGCCAGGGCCAAATGGTTACCAGGGCGTGTGATGCAACGGCTAGGGAATGTTATTTATACTGTTAAACTGGGTGAAGGTATGTTCTGTGAAATATACCAGTGCCAGATGAGAAAAAAATGTGTGTGGTGGAGCAGACATGGAAAACAATTTCCCTATGCCACAGCCCCTTAGGCAATTAAGTCCAGAGGAGAAAAAAATTCCACATGGTAGCAACCAAAACTCAGATAAAGAGGAGGATGAGTTTTGGAGATTTCCCAGTTTAGGAGAGAACACCTAGAATTTCTAGGTATGGGCGGAGAATCAGATCTCCTGAACGACTCTCACCTTTGTTGTCTCACTAGGAGGTTCCTGAGAAGTTACTCGGGGTAGAGTAATAGGCAATAGATTTGTACTGGTGGGTCCAAATGGATTCTATGCAATGTTATTAGTAGTGTTCAAAATTATTAAGTATCTGAAATTGAGTTGTCAATGTGTGTTTGCGCAGTTGTGTTAAGATGATTAAGTTATAATCAAGTTGGAAATGTGTAATTGCTCAGATGTGTTCAAAACTGTTAAGTATCTGTAATTGATTTGTGTCAGTGAGTATTTGCTCGGATGTGTTTAAAACTGTTACGTATCTGTAATTGAGTTGTGTCAGTGTGTATTTGCTAAGGGGTGTTTAAAATTGTTAATTAAGAATCTGTAATTGAGTTGTCAAATTGTGTTTGCTTGATTGCTCTATACTAGGA